>PVIJ01010258.1:0-61371 GCA_004024925.1 Scalopus aquaticus | reverse complement strand
AGAAAAGCAAATGGCCAACAGATACATGAAAAAATGCTCAACATCACTTATAATCAAGGAAATGCAAATCAAAACCACTATGAGATACCACCTCACACCTGAGAGGATGGCACACATTAAAAATACAGGCAACAACAAATGCTGGAAAGGATGTGGAGAAAAAGGAATTCTTCTACACTGCTGGTGGGAATGTGAACTGATCCAACCACTATGGAAAGCTGTATGGCGATTCCTCAAACTGCTAAACATGGAGCTCCCATACGACCCAGCAATACCACTTTTGGGAATTTACCCAAAGGACACAAAACCACTAATCTGAAAGGATGCATGCACCCATATGTTCATTGCGGCACTGTTCACAATAGCAAAGGTATGGAAGCAACCCAGATGTCCAAAAATAGATGATTGGATCCAGAAGATGTGGTACATATACACAGTGGAATACTATTCAGCATGGAAAGAAGATAAACACATGCAATTTGCAGCGACATGGATGGAATTAGAGGGGATCATACTCAGTGAAATAAGCCAGAAAGAAAAAGAAAAATATCGAATGGTTTCACTTATAACAGGACTATAGGGAGGCCGGGTGGGAGAGAGACACTCAGCGGTGGTGGGGGGTGGGGCGGGAGAGGGGAGGATAAGGGCACAAAATGGAAGAGAGGAGAATACAGGGGACCATGGAGATGGATCACGGGTGAATTGGTGGTGGGCTGCCCAAGGGGAATACAAAATGTAAAAGACATAAATAACAATAAAAAAATTTAAAAAAAAAGATAAGCTTTGAGATGACTCAAAAGCTTACCAGTACTCTTTCCTCATCCTCCCTTCAAACCCTCCACCTCAGCCTCAGAAATGGGGGTTGTCCCTCAAGTGGGTCAGCTCTCAGACACCTCCAGGCCTTTGCATGCATCTGTCCTTAGAATGCAATCCCTCCTTCTCCTAACTAATGTCCTCACCATCTTTTTTACTTAATCCCATAGACAATTTTTCAGTGTATGTGTGTATCTTTCTGTGTTCTGATAAAATATTTTTTAAAAATAAATTTTATTGAAATAACACTGGTTTACAACACTATATAAGTTTCATGTATATAGCATTATAATTGGACATCTGTATACATGCTTTCATGGTCACCACTAGAAGTATAGTTTCCATCCATCACTATACATTTGACCCCCTTTACCCATTTCACCCACCTTATCTCCCTGCCCAACCCCTCTGGTAACCATCAACCAGTCTCTGTATCTAAAAGTCTGTACTTGTTTTCTTTCTCTGTAAGACTCATTTCACTTAGCATTATCCCCTCAAGTTCCATTTATGTTGTTGCAAATGGCAAGATTTCATCTTTTTTTTTTATACATGAACAGTATTCCATTGTTTCTGTATGTGTTTGTGTGTGTATATATTATATTTTCTTTATTCATTCATCCACTGATGGACACTTAAGTTGTAAATAATGCTGCAGTGAACATAGAGGTGCTTTTATATATTTTAAAAGGGTTTATTTATGCATACAAGAACTGGGGTGTGGGCTGGAGGTGTTGGGGGTGGTGGTGAAAGGATTCACCAGAGACAGAATGGGGAGCAGAACAGGCAGATCTACTGAAATACACTGCTGAGGGGAGCAGTGGGTGAGACAGGAGAGGTCTGCTGTGCCCTGTGGGTCAACTCCCTGGCTGGGGATCAAACTCCTGCTGCAGTGGCTGCTGATAGCTTCATAGTGCTGAGACTTAACCCCTTGTGCCACCAGGGAGGCCTCTATCTTTTTTAACTAGTATTTTCACATTCTTTGAATAAATACCCAAAGTGCAATAACTGGATTATATGGTACTTCTATTCTTAATCTTTCTCTCTGTCTTTCATAACGACTGCATCTGTTTATATTCCTACCCATAATGTACAGAGGTCTCCTCTTTTCCAACACTTGTTTTTTGTCTTTTTATAATAGTCATTCTAACAGGTAGCAGGTAATATCTCGTGGTTTTGATCTGCATTTGCCTAATAACAATGATATGAAAATCTCTTCATTGGTAAAATCTATACTCTTACATTGTGTATGCGTTTTTAATTTACACAAATGGTACTATTTACATAGCACAACTTTTTCTTATTTTTCCCACTCAGGAAGATGTCCCAACCTCCTTCATGTTGCCATCTTATCCTGTGCTCAGTCACGTGCTCCACAGTCCTCCACATGCACACTTGCCTCCCTTCCACTCTCCCTAGGTTGACACTGAACTGCCCCAACTTCCCCCCCACAAATAGCACTTATGCAAACAGCCTTGTTTATGCCCTCTGGGTCTGTGTGGCTGTCTCTTTGGGATATGAGCCCAAAAGCCCTAATTTCTGGCTCACAGGGAGTGTATCTTCTATTTCACCCACTTATCCAGCCTGCCCTCCGGATTGACTGCCCCAGTCTCCACCTTTGCTCACGGTGTCCAGGGAGTTCACAGACCCTCTTCCCACCAACCTTCTGTATTTCCCAGCCTCTGCTTTTTGCCCATCTAATAAATATTAAGTGATAGCTAAAGCTTTAATTTTTCATTTCTCTGATTACAAATGAATCAGAGCCCCTTATTATTTGCTTGATAACATTTGTATTTCCTCTTTGTAAATTACCCATGTATGTTCTCTGCCTATTTTCTAGTAGACTAACTACCTTTTTCTTATTGGCTTGTATATTTATTTATATATTCTATATATAAATTCCTTTTGATTTTATATTTTTCCTTGTGGGTTGGTTTTAGATATTGCAAATATCTCTGGCCTTCCTCATTCATTCATTCATTCTTTCTTTTTTTCTTTTTGGCCTTTCTTCTATTCTTTAAATATGCCAGGCTCGTCAGCCCTCAGGACTTCATCCTTGTTCTCCACCTGTTGTGCTCTTCTCCCAGACACTTGCAGGTAGAGGTCTCTGGAAGTGTAGCTTGGCAGGCTTATCCCTCCTCCCAGGCATGCCCTGTTTTTGCTATCCGTTACATCACCCATGGTGATATCACTGTTATTTTGTTATTCATTATTTACTTATTGTTTGCCTCCATATTAATTGGCATAAGGACCAGTGATTCTTAGTTACTGTTTCACTTCAGCCCCTAGTGCCCAGAACACAGTAGGTCCTCAATAAACTTCTGTTGAATGAGGAATAAATACACCTCAGTCATGATGCGGCGGGAAGAGGTCGGGTCCTCAAGGGACACTTCACATGATAATAAGAAGTTAACATTTATTGAGTCCTTCCTGTGGGCCTGGCACTATGTCAAGCACTTTATGTGGATTGTCACATTAGTCCTCCTAATAATGCTATGAGGTAAGGTATTCTTTGTATCCTATTTATGAGAAGAGGAAAGTGAGTTAGAAAGATAATGGCACAGAAGCTAGAAAATGACAAAGAAACCCGGACCCAGGGCATCTGCTCCAGAACTAGTATATAGCTTGGGGGAGGGTGTAGGGGGGAAAGTAGGTGTGGCCAGGATGGAGTACCCTCAAAATGAGAGAAGTCTGGTTCAACCAGGGCAGGAGGTGAAAGTGGCAGGCAGGGAGAGTAATGCTCTCCCCCGTCTTATGACACTAGTGAGGCCCAGGGACCCACAGCGGGTGGATGACCAGGAGGTGACGCCCAGGGGCAAATCAACCAAGGTCTCCAAGTCAATGCAACTCCACCGACCCTTCCCACTTTCTCTTTCTAGGGACCGAGTGGCGCGCATCGGTTTGGGCGTGATCCTGAACCTGGCAAAGGAGCGCGAGCCAGTGGAGCTGGCGCGGAGTGTGGCAGGCATTTTGGAGCACATGTTCAAGCACTCGGAGGAGACCTGCCAGCGGCTGGTGGCGGCGGGTGGCCTGGACGCGGTGCTGTACTGGTGCCGCCGCACAGACCCGGCGCTGCTCCGCCACTGTGCCCTGGCGCTGGCCAACTGCGCGCTGCACGGGGGCCAGGCGGCGCAGCGGCGTATGGTGGAGAAGCGCGCCGCCGAGTGGCTCTTCCCGCTCGCCTTCTCCAAAGAAGACGAGCTGCTGCGGCTGCATGCCTGCCTCGCGGTGGCAGTGCTGGCAACCAACAAGGAGGTGGAACGCGAGGTGGAACGCTCGGGGACGCTGGCACTCGTGGAGCCGCTGGCCGCCTCGCTAGACCCGGGCCGATTCGCCCGCTGCCTGGTGGACGCCAGCGACACAAGCCAGGGCCGCGGCCCCGACGACCTGCAGCGCCTCGTGCCGCTGCTCGACTCGTCGCGTTTGGAAGCACAGTGCATCGGGGCTTTCTACCTCTGTGCTGAGGCGGCGATCAAGAGCCTGCAGGGCAAGACCAAGGTCGGTGACGTGGGGCCCGGCTGGGGTTAGAGGGCACCTGGGAAGTCTTTCCAGAGGAAGTGACGTTGAACTAGGTAGGGCCCAAGAGATGGGTGAAATAGGAAGGGTGAAGCACCAGTCTTCTGGCCTGGAAGGCAAAGTTTTAAGCAGGGGCACTTGTGTTTTATAAAGATTACCCTGGTGGCTGCATCCTAGAGCTGGGATTGGGTGAAGTTGGAGACGAGGATTCCAGAGAGGAGGCCATTAAGGGGGTCATTGGAATGATGCAGGTCTCGACTAGGGCATGATAGCAGAGGCCAAATGAACCAGAAGGTTTCCAAAGGTCCTGAAGAGATAGAATTAGGACTTAGTGTGTAGCTGGGTGAAGAATAAGGGAAGCTGAGGATGACTCCTGGCTTTGGACACAAGCAACCCTGTGGATGGTGATATCTGGTACTAAAAGTGGTTGGAGTGGCTTGGGGGTAGGGAGCTCCATTAGTTCACCAAGGGCTTGAGGGGCCTGAGAGATGAGCTGCTGGAGAGCTCCAGAAAACCATTTGGTTGTTTGGGTCTGGAGTCCAGGATGTAGATGGCATGCAGAGACAGAGGCTTGGGAGCAAGGCATTACTGTATCAGCCAGCTACTCCTATCTGAGTCTCAAGGGGTCCCATTCTCAGGGCCCAATCTGAAGCTTTTGTCCTCTGCTTTAACTTGCTGTGTGACCTCAGATACCTGGCTTCCCCTCTCTGGACCTTCACATGCCACCCCTCCTTTTTAAAGATTTATTTATTTATGCATACAAGAACTGGGGTCTAGGACAGAGGCAGGGGTGAGAGGATTTACCAGAGACAGAGTGAGGAGCAGAACAGGCGGACTGACTGAAACACCCTGCTGAGGGGAGCAGCAGGGGAGACAGGAGAGGTCTGCTGTGCCCTGTGGGAAGCTCCCTGGTGGGGGGGGCGCTGCAGTAACTGGCAATAGCTTGGTAGTGCTGAGACTTTAACCCCTGTGCCACCAGGGAGTACATGCCTCATTTTTATCCTCTGGGAAATTGAAGAAATGGCCACAGTATCAGTTCTTACCCTGGATGTGGGACTAGTAATAGTTAAATTATCAAAGGGTTGCATTTTCTGATTTTTAAATATTATGGAATCAAGATTATCCCTAAAAGTCACTCCCTCTCCTCTGCATTCCTCTGGGGGAGGTCTGTGGGAGGAGGGGAGACAGCAAATGGTGACACACGGAGTGTCACATACCTCATGAACCACTCTTTGACCATAGCTGTCACCTGGGGCTGCTCAGGAGCATGTCTCATAGATGACTGTCATCTATAATGTGTCCCCAAAGATCAAGAAAAGACTTTTGTGTGAGGGATCACTGAGGCTTCTTCCAGGGTCCAGTGTTCTAGGAATTTCTGATTCCCCCATCTGTGCCCCAGAGTTGGGCCATGGGAGAACTGGCTTTACAAAACACGGCAGGGCCTCCCTGGTGGTGCAAGGGGTTAAGTCTCAGCACTATGAAGCTATCCAGAGCCTCTGCAGCATGAGTTTGATCCCCAGGCAGGGAGCTTCCCACATGGCACAGCAGACCTCTCATTCCTCATCTGCTGTTCCCTTCTGCAGTGTATTTCAGTTGACCTGCCTGTTTTGCTCCCCACTCTGTCTCTAGTGAATCCTCTCACCCCCCACACTCTGGCCCACACCCCAGTTCTTGTATGCATAAATAAATAAATCTTTTAAAAAAAACAACAAAACAAAACAGGGCATTCTGCTTTGGGAGAAAGGGACAGGAAGTAGGGAGTGAGGACCCCAAGGATTTGGATTAGGTCTGGGAGCAGCCATGACCACCAGCGAGGTCCAGTGAGTGCCATTCAATGAAGACATTGAGCCCCATGCTGTGCCCAGCACTGTGCCAGGCATGAGACTCTAAGGGTCACTAAGACATAACTCGATAATAGTCCAGTGGAAGCTGCATTGTCAACTAGGTGTAGTGGCTTTCAGAGTGAAGTACAAGCCCTGATCAGAGAGGTGGGCCCAACTTGGGGAATCAAAGCTCATAAATTTGGATTTCAGCAAATGAGGAAGATTCTGACAAGGCTGGAAGAACTAAGGTCTGGGAACATCCTGGGCAAATGTCCAGAGGTAGGAGAGTCAGCATTGGTGGGTCAGACAAGTGTGGGCTGGTGAAAGGCCAGGTGAAGCTGCTGAACCTGGCCTAGCATCCGTACTGGGAGTTCAGACATTATCCCAGGGCAGGTATAGGCTGTAGAAGGGAAACACGAGACAGACCTAGCCTCCCTAGGTCTGTCCTAAGAGTTGAAAGAGCTTTATTTAGGAGGGGGAATCCACATGACTTAGTGATTTACTGAATGAAGGCAAAGCTAGGACAGATGGTGGGACTTTCCGCAGTGAGAAAAATTAAGGGAAGCATCTGGGCGCCTTTGGATGTTGCTGGAAAGCCAGTGGATCCAAAACACCCCATCATCACCCCTCCCTAGGTATTTAGCGACATTGGTGCCATCCAGAGCCTGAAACGCCTCGTTTCCTACTCCACCAATGGCACCACATCGGCGCTGGCCAAGCGCACCCTGCGCCTGCTGGGCGAGGAGGTGCCGCGGCCCATCCTGCCCTGCGTGGTCAGCTGGAAGGAGGCCGAGGTCCAGACATGGCTGCAGCAGATCGGCTTCTCCCAGTACTGCGAGAGCTTCCGGGTAGTCCGAGCCGGCGCAACCCCGAGGGTCACGCAGCCAGGGGCGCCCTGCACAAGTGGCCCGTGCCCCTTTCCGGCCCACGCGCCCTCCGCCAGCGTGACCTTTTAAGCGGGGGGCGGGGGGACTTTACTCAACCTCTTTCAGGGTCACTCGGCCCTAATATGGGTCCATATACCTCCCCCAAAACCATATCAACTTCCCTCCCCTTGATCTCGTGCTTGGGGTCCAGTGGCTCAGCAAGGGAGCCCTTCTTTACATCTGACTCCTCCCCCAGGAGCAGCAGGTAGATGGCGACCTGCTTCTTCGGCTCACGGAGGAGGAACTCCAGACTGACCTGGGCATGAAATCGGGCATCACCCGCAAGAGGTATGAAGCCTTCTGACCGCCCGCGGCCCTCTCCCCGCCCCACAACCAGGTCTAATCGAACGCCCCCTCCGCCACTAGCTAGTTCCTCGGGATCTCAGCGTCCTCTCCTCCGTGGGCTACAGATTCTTTAGGGAGCTCACGGAGCTCAAGACCTTCGCCAACTACGCTACGTGCGACCGCAGCAATCTGGCTGACTGGCTGGGCAGCCTGGACCCGCGCTTCCGCCAATACACATATGGCCTGGTCAGCTGCGGACTGGACCGTTCGTTGCTGCACCGCGTGTCGGAGCAGCAGCTCCTGGAAGACTGCGGCATCCGCCTGGGCGTGCACCGCGCCCGCATCGTCACGGCCGCCCGAGGTCAGCCTGCCTGTCCCCTGCCCCAGCCCCCTGCCCCTGCCCTAGAGGAGCGAGGGAAAACGCAAGGTGGAGTCTTAGCGCCTCCCTGCCAATGGGGCACTTACCCCAGTGGGTGGGAAGGCCTAGAGTTTACAGATTAGCCATCAGTAACAACACTTAGAAAGTATGGGTGTTTAGGGAGGTCATGGGGATAGAAGGGAGTCTAGGGCTCCCTTAATATACTAATTTACTACTTAGCTAACATTTATTGTCAGCTACTGGAAGCTTTTTAAATGAAAGGGGTATAATTTATCCTAAAAGTATCCAGTTTGAAGAGAGTTTTGAGAAATGCATATCCCTGTGTAACCAATATCATCAAAGACAAAGAACTTTTCTACCAAGAGTGTTGATTTTAAAGATGGTGAAACTAAAATTTAAATAACTTAAATATACTTCCCAAGGTTTTAAAAGTCATTGAATAATGGAACTGGGATCTGAAGTTAAGTTTTTTGCTTTATAGGCAGACAAATGTTATCTGTGAGTATCAAATATAAGTATTATAAGATGGATTCTTTTCATTCATCCATTCATTCAACAAGTAGATACTAATATGCACCTGAGTAGGGCCTCCTCACTCCCAAAAGGGACAGGGAGTGGCTTTTGGCCCAATTCTTTGTCTTCCACTAGAGCAGAACAGCTTTCATTATTCTACATTGCAACTCTCAATAAAACTCCACGATTTCATTTCTTAAAACGGGCTTCATTGGCAATAATAGCTTGCTATGGGTTTAATAATAAACCCTTCCTATGGGACTAGAGAGCCAGGCATTATTTCAGAGCACACTCACATTTGTTATGTAGCCAGAGCAAACAGGCTAGCTAGGCAAATGTGGATTTGGGGAGCCCACTGAGAGAGCTGGAGTTGGGGGACTGGAAGGCCCTTGGTCTGGAGTTCCGGATGTCTAGTAGGAAGAATCGACAGCACACCGTGCTTGGCGCTGAGCACTGAAGGTCAGCCCCATGAGGTGGAGTTTGTTTCGTTCACTGCTGTACCTCAAGCACTCAGAATAGTGCTCGGCAACACAGTGAGTGTAGTAAATACATGTTATATGCTGAATGAAAGAGAGCAGTAATGAAGCTGATACTCAGGTTTATGATTTTGATGGAAAACTAGGAAGAAGGGGGCCAGGAAGGATTTGGACTCTGTTGGGCTCGGAGCACCTGTGGGTAGCTGACTGCGCAGGTCTTGAGCTGCCTAAGGAGGGGCTGGAGGCGCGTATCAATGCTCCTAAAATTCAATGCCTGACTCCCAAAAGGCAAACAATAGTTTTGCAATCTGCCTTCTTGTCAGCCCCCCTCTCCACCTCAGTGACCAGTTTTGGAGCCAGCCCCTCCCTGTACAGGGCTGAAAGGGCTGCGAGGACAGGGGATGAGGTACCTCATGATGAGTGATAGAGAGGGATCACCCTCATCAAACCTTCTCTTGTCTGCCTCAGAAATGCTGCACTCCCCACTGCCCTGCACCATCTGCAAGCCTGGTGGAGACGCCCCAGATGTCTTCATTAGCTACCGCAGAAACTCGGGTTCCCAGCTGGCCAGGTGAGGTGGAGCAGCCAGGCAGGCGGGCAGGCAGCCTGGGGCCTTGGTACAAGGCCATGGTGTTGATGGAGGACTACTTTGCAGCCTCCTGAAGGTGCACCTGCAGCTGCACGGCTTCAGTGTCTTCATCGATGTGGAAAAGCTGGAAGCAGGCAAGTTTGAGGACAAGCTCATCCAGAGCGTGATGAGTGCCCGCAACTTTGTGCTGGTGCTGTCGGCGGGGGCACTGGACAAGTGCATGCAGGACCACGACTGCAAGGACTGGGTGCACAAGGTAGGTGCTGGCTCTGCTCCCAGTACTGGCCTGTGGCCCAGGGGATGAGGTTCCCTTCCCACTCCTCGCTGGCACAGTCCTCCCACCTCCATGGCCCAGCTGGACACCAGGAGCCACGGCTCTGACTGTAATAAGATGCTAGTAATAGTCGGTTAGGCTTTCTGGGTCTGTTTTCTCATTTACAAAATGGGGATAACTTGTGTCCTATTCACCTTATAGGATTATTGTGAGGGTCAGAGAGGGATCAAAATGCCTGAAAGAATAACCTCTGTGAGGGCAAGGGTCAAGAGAGTGACCCGCACAATGAAATAGGAGAACAGAGCTATGAGTTTAAACCCTTGAATGAGTTATTTATCCCTAATGCGCTTCATGTTTATTATTGGAAAGTGGGATAATTACAGTACTAAGTCCCTAAAATAATGTTACAAGAATTAAAAGAGCTAAAATTGGTGAAGTGTTCAACTGAATACCTGGCATGCAGTGACTGAACGCAAACAGGTGGCAGACAGCCTTTTGAGAGAGCAAGGAGTGTATGTGAGCTCCATGAGAGCTCAGACACTATACCCTCCATGCCTAAATCCCAGCATGGCACAAAGCTTAGCACACCTCTCGAAAAGTTTATGGAACCATACATAACTATTAGGTTACCAGACTGAAAGACTTGACTCTAATAAAGTTTCAATTCTTAACCAGCTAATGAATAATCTATTAGCCTTCTCTTAGCCAGTCTCTGAATCTATGAAACAGATGGCTAAGGTTCCCAAATAAATTGCTGTGGGGTGAGAATTCATCCAACTCCTCGGTGTGGTTTGATTGAAACAAACCTAGACTTGAAGTATAATCTGAGTCAGAGGCCCAGCCTTCCCAGGGGTGTGTGTGTGTGTGTGTGTGTGTGTGTGTGTGTGTGTGTGTGTGCGTGCGCGCGCACGCATGCATGCACGTGCTATATGTGGTGTGTGTTGGGTGTGTCTGTCTGTCTGTGGAACAAGACCCCTCTCTGTGTTTCCTCCTCCTCCTTTTTAAAATGGAGAGGTTCCTCAGAAAGCTGGTCAGGATTGAAGTTATACAGTTTCTTTCTTCAGAAAGGTTCTGATCCAATCCTCAAGGGTGCTTGGCACCCATCAATGTCTCAGTCAACTAAAAGGAGGGAGAGGCGGGTGAGGTGGGGAGCGGGTGGTGGTGGCAACTTGGACCCGTCTCAAAGGCTCCGTCATCCCTCCTTGGTTGCTTTGAGTCCTTAATTCTCTCTTGTTTTTAAACTCCTTTCCCTGAAGCCACATTTAGTGGGTAGTCAATATAGAAAACCACAAGTGAACTACACTCAAGAAAGTCCAATCTTTGTGGTTCGCCCTTGAAAGGAAAAAAAATTCAATAAGTACTTACCAGCGCATCCATTAATAGTAAGTAATATCCTCAGAACAATCTTGTGAGTAAGGTTTATTACCCCACTTTACAGAGGAGGAAATAATTACACCTATTATTTATTAAGTATTCACAATGTGCTAGGTGCTGTCCTAACTATTTGCCATGAGATATAGCTGCAGTTATTCCTCCAGCAGTCCCACAAGTGAGGATATTGTTTACCTTATTGTGCATATTAGAAAACAGGGGCTTGGAGATCTCATTTTTGCCTCACATCACAGAGCCTTGTCAAAGACTCAATGTGAACCCAGAGCTGATGATTCCAGAGCACAACCCCTGACTGCTAAGTTGTCGTCTCATTCATTCATTCATTCATTCAGCCCCAGCCATTATTTAGCAAGGGCTGACTATGGGCAGGGCTTTGTGAAAGACTGAGCAAAAACCAGCCTGGTCCCTGCCCTTATGTCTATATTAAGTAAATCACTATATTAAGTAAGTCACTCATCAGTCCATTTAAATTAGCAGCTGTAGCATGTGCTGCAGAGCCTGTGAGAGCCTGTAATGGATGATCTGATCTGGTCAGGGAAGGGAGGGAAGATTTTCAAGGGAAACTGTTGATTGAACACAGATAAGGAAAAAAAATAGGTATTAACTAAGTGAAAGGGAAGTACATTCTGGACAGAGGAGGAAACAACATGTCCAAAGACCCTATACAGGGAGGGAAGATGGCATGTCTAAGGGGGTTGCAACGTCTGGGAGGACAGTGCAGGGGCAGAGCTTGAGAATTAGACTGTGACCAGCCATAGGGCCTTGCTGGCCACACTGATGAGCTTGAACTTGATTTGAAGAGCCATGTGAAGTCTTGAAGCATTTTAAGAAGGGGTGACATGATCAGATTTGTACTTTGCAAAGTGTAGCTAAGGGAGGGGCAATGTGGAGGGTAAGTTAGAGGGGGCAAGAATGAATGAAGACAGGCCTGGTGGGGTCTAGAGATAGCAGGGGTGCAAACAGGGTGGTTGTGCTAGGGTGGAAGTAGAGAAAAATGAGTGGATTTGAGAAATAAGTGAGGGATATAGCTGGCAGGGCTCATGAGGGATTCATTTGGATGCAGGGGTGTATTTTTCTTCTGGTACCAAATTGTGTGGGTTTTTGCCCACACCAGCAATCAGTTCTCCAATTCTCCAACACCAGATGAGTATCCCACAATTTAAACAATTTAATCCTGATGCTAAATATCTAAAACGAGTGTGAGACTGGATATTTAAGGGTTCGGCCTCACAATTGGGTCCTCATTTCAAATGTCCTAGACTATCCACACTTCTGACTTGGCTGCAAAATTCAGAGCACAACCCCCTTTCAGGTTCAAATAATTTCCTAAAATGGCACACAGAACTCAGGAGAACACTTCACTACTACTGATTTGTTATAAAAGATACGACTGAGGAACATCCAAGTGGAGGAGATGTGTAGGCCAAGACATGAGGGTGCAGGCAGGAGCGGCACAGAGCTTCCATGCTGCTGTGAGCCACCCCAGGCTGGGCAGGTTCATTGTTGATTCTCATAGATGAAAGGAGAATTTTGGAGCCTTTGGTATCTTACAGGCCTTTAATGCTGAATCAGGGGACAAACCAACAGGCAGGGAGACAGAAACTGAGCTTACTAGCCTCAGAGTGACGCCGCCACCATTCTCGAAGTTACCAGAGCTGAGGACCTTTCAGTCCTCACTTCTGGGCACAGGTGTCTATATTTACACATGCATACCCCCGTGCTCTCTGGGCCCATGTGTCCTTAGTCAAAGGTGTGCGTGCCCTGCACCCACGCCTCTCAGCCCTGGTGTTCTTGTGTGTGAGCAGCCTAGGAGGAAGGCAAGACCGCTGGTGGTAGCCACAGAGGCTAGAGGCAGGAGGGCGGGAAAAAGCCTGAGCTGGGCCTCCCTGGTGGCTCAGGGGGTTAAGTCTCAGCGCTATGAAGCTATCAGCAGCCACTGCAGCTGACCCATATGGACACCATGTGGAGCTGACCCACGTGGCACAGCAGACCTGTCCTGCCTCGCCTGCTGCTCCCCTCAGCAGTGTATTTCCGTCCATCTGCCTGTTCTGCTCCCCACTCTGTCTCTGGTGAATCCTCTCACCATCCCACACCTCTGGCCTATGCCCCAGTCCTTGTATGCATAAATAAAAACAAATCTTTAAAAAGAAAAAAAAAAGCCTGCGCTAACTCAATTTTCCCTACACATGCCCTCTCCAGGTCACCCTCCCAGCATCTAGATGTGTTCGATACCCAGCTGGCGCTTAGGGGCTGTTGTGGATGTTTGCGTAGGCATGAGTAGATCAATGGCCCCTGGGGACTGCACTTAATCTCCAGTCTCTCTCCCCTCTGCGGTGGGGGTGGGGGGGGGAGGCCTCCCTCGCCACTCCTCCCCACTCCCCCCGCTCCCCAATCCAAGGTTTTTAGGAGCTCTGTGTTGAGAACCTGGGAGAAAGACCAGTTGTTGTTTGTTTTTAATTATACCACAGGGGCGAGGAAGAAGTCAAGGTGGACTGCAGCACCAGCACCCCACTCTGGATTGGGTCTTGGGCTATTAGCCCCTGTAGGGTAAATGGAAGTGATCAGGTTTTTTTCACCCTCCCGCCATTAGCATCAATGATCAACACCTGTGGGCTTACACGCGTGCCTGATGGCGGCACCTGCAGTGTGACGCGGGCGTGTGTAAGTGGGCACACAGCCAGAGGCTGAGCCTGTAAGGGGGCAGCAGACTGTGCGGCAGAGTGCAGGAGAGGCCAGTGAAGAGTCCACAAGAGAGCCAGAGCCCAGAAAGAGTAAAGATTTGCTGGGGGCTAAGAAGCCTGCCAGCCTCCTGGCCCCCGGCCTCCCGGCCTGCCCTGCACCTGGTAACCCCACTACAAAAGGGGTAGAAGGCTCAGTAAAAGCCTGAAAAGGCCACCGAGGCCTCCAGGACTCCTCCTTTACCCTTCTGCCTGCATCATTGAACCCCCCTCCCCCGTGCCTTGCTGGCACTGCAGCCCCCCGGTGCAGCTTAGCCCCAAAGCCCCTGCAAGGGGCTCCTCCTCCTCCTCTTCTTTCTCCAGGAAATTGTGACCGCTCTGAGCTGCGGCAAGAACATAGTGCCCATCATCGACGGCTTCGAGTGGCCGGAGCCACAGGCCCTGCCCGAGGACATGCAAGCTGTGCTCACCTTCAATGGCATCAAGTGAGGAGGGGCTAGCGGGCACACAGGTCCCAGCCGGCGGCTCCCTCTGCCCAGCCCTCTGACCCACCAGCTTCTGTGCCCACAGGTGGTCCCATGAGTACCAGGAAGCCACCATCGAGAAGATCATCCGCTTCCTGCAGGGCCGCTCCTCCCAGGACTCGTCTGCAGGCTCCGACACCAGTTTGGAGGGTGCCACACCCCTGGGCCCAACCAGCCCCTAGTTCCCAAACTGTTGTCACCCCCATTTCCATCCCACTTCCCACCCTCCACGAGTTGCTCTTCAACAGGCCTCTCTGAGCTGAGACAGCCAGGGCTCTTCTCAGGAAATACCTCTCCCTCTTCACCTCAGGCAGGTCCCACTCACACCCAGCTTCTTCAGTATCTGGTAAGAGAAGTCGGGCACCGTGGTGGTAAAACCACCCCAAACCCTGCCCCAGATTGTGTCTTGGATGTGGGGACATCGCTGCTCAGTTCTGGAGACACTTGAGGTGGAGCTTTGTTGTACACGACCCCCTCTCTGCCTGAGAGCAGCCAGCTTGAGCAGGGGGAAGGGCAGGGCCCAACTCCTCTCAGCCAGCAAGGGCTTGGGCTCAGGAGCCAGCAGGGATGAGAGTCCAACTGTACCTGGTCCCTGGACTCACCACTTCCTGCTGCCCCACAGCCACTCAGTGCCCTTAGCCGCCTAACCAGGTCCTGAATCCCCACCCCTCAGCCTTCCTGAGGTGCAGCCTCCTTGCACACACCAGGGACAGGGGCTGGGGCAGGCTGAGCCAGCCCGCACTCTGGCCAGTCTGCAGCTGCTCCGGCTTTACTGCACTCACTGGTGTACGTGAGCCCCTGCCTGGGCCCAGCCCGGAGCAGGCCACATCTCAAAGGGCAGCCAGCCTGCCCTGCCCTCTGCCTTGGTGCTGTGCTTCAGACTCCTGCCCTGCCTGATCCAGCTGGCTTCTCCCAGCCCCTCACCCACCCCCTTGCTCAGGGGGAAGAGGGACAAAGCAGCCCCTGTGGCAGGAGCAATAGCCTGGCCAGAACCTGTCGCTCCATAGGAAGAAGCAAGATCCTGAAGGGCAAGGTGTGTATTTGAATCACCTGGGAATTTTGTTAAAATTCCATTCAGGAGCTCTGGAGTGGGGTCTGTGATTCTGCTTTTCTTACACATTGCCAGGTGGGCTGCTGCTGGTGGTTAAGTAGCAAATCCCTTGCAACTCTGCCATTTTCCAGACATTCCACTCCATGGTCTCTATAGTCGTCAGAACAGCCCTACCCAGCACAATACTCATTTGACAGAGAAGGAAACAGGCTCAGAAAGGCTGACAGGCCATTCCCCAAGCCACTAGTGGCAGCCCCAGGGTCCAGACCCAGCCTCCTGTGCTCTGTCCACTGCAGTGGGCCTGCTCTCCTGACACTGGAGGTGAGCCCAGGGCAGGGCTGATGCCCACCACAGCTGGCTTCTACCTTGCCCCACAGAATCCAGCAGTGGAAGGTAGGTTTTCAGAATGAAACGCTAGCCCAGGGGCTAACTGAGCAAGAGGTGCCTCTGCCCTTTCCCTCACTAGGGGTGAACAAGAAAGTATCCTCCCTTCAATAACCCTGGCTGCAGTCCCGTCATCAGCCGAGGACAGAGTTTAACATCTCAAGGCTGGCTAGCTCCAGGGCTGCCTCTTTCACGTGTTGGCCAGGTCACCCCTAGTTCTTAAATGACATCATCAGAAAGTCAAAGGTCTCATTCCAGGCTAGGGCTCTCTCTCCCCCCATCCTCGCCCTGCCCGAGACAGTGCTGGTCCCAACTCTGGCTTTGACTGCATTTGACTCTTCCTTCATACCACACGAGTGCCCACCAGTGCCAGGTCCTAGATACGATGGTGAACGATCAACTGGATGTTGCCCTCCCAGAGCAGAGACAATACAGTGTGATGAGTACCCTCCAGCAGCTTTGTCATTTTGTCCCCCATCAGCCCCACTTCCTCCTGAGGTCCCCGCCAGGCAGCACTCGGGTTCCTTGCCGTCTCCTTTTGTTTGGTACACCCTCCACTCCTGTCCATGCACCTCCTGGTCTTCTAGTTGATCTCTGCCCACTCCTGTTCCTCCAGGAAATCAGAGCCCAGCTTCCAGCCCCCACCTGGCTCAGGCCAGTGTTTGCAGGGACTGTTCCCTGCTGTGACAAACTTCCCAGACAGCAGCCAGGGCAGGCACCTTGGCCCTCACCTTCTACCCAGGCCTGGCCTCAGAGCGCTGGTCCCGAGACAAAGGGCTCAGGAATGGCCTTTCCCCTGACGTCTGCTCTTAACACGGGCCTGCACGGTCAGGGTTTTCTGCTCAACTGGACTGTAGTTGCTGCCTCCAGGTTATGGCTGAGTCAGTTTGGTCCCTATCCAACCACACCCCACCTGTCTCCAGGGACCAAGAACTGCTTAGGGACTCTAAAAGGTGAAAAGTCCAGCCCCAACTCTAGCCTTACCCATGGCATGAAGAGGCCTCTCATTCTGGAATGAGGTGGGAAGGAGCTCAGAACATCATCTAATCCAGTGTTTCCTAACTGGTTTTGTTACAGGGCAACCCCAATATACAATACAATGGGGTGCCTGACTTGGGTTCTCACCCGTGCGCTTAAAAAGGACTTATAATAAGAACAATTGCAGGCACTCACAAAAAGGTTAATGAAAGGGTTTATTTACAAAAGGAAGGGAAATAAAAAAATGAATAACTCGGGGACAAAAGAGAAAGTGAGGGAGAGAGATAAATCTCCAAATCCGTCCTACCAGATCCGAAGAGCTGGAAACCCCAATGGCACGCTGTAGCTGGGCGAGAAGCAAGAGACCCCTAAGGTCAAAAGCCCTCATTATATAGCCAGCACGTCTGCTTAACTCCACCCCTCAGGTTCCGGTAATCCTCTCTTCTGGATGATGATGGAATTCTGGGATTCGTAGCCCTAGGGGTCTTGGATCTCTCTGGCTTGAGGTGGGGGTCCATAATCCTTCCTGTGGAGTTTGTTGCAGACGTCCTTTTTTCCCCCCAACAGTTTCCAGCAAGCCTGCACAGGGCGGGCAAGCTGGCGGGCCCCCCGCAGCCCCTAGGGAATCTTTACTCTTTCTCTTTGGGCTCTCTGGCTTCTCTTCTGGTCTCTTCCTCTTGCAGCCATTCTCTGCCGGAGCCATCACGTCTCTCAGCGACGCCGCCCTTATAGCCTCAGCCTCCAGGCTCTCGTGTGTGCACATACACATGCCCATGCCACACTCCAGGTGTCCAGCATCCAGCACGTGGGCTCGGGCCCGAGCCCACGTGCCTCCTGCATTAGCATAATCAAGGCCACAGGTGATAGCCACAGAGGCCAGCGTCGTAAAAGCCTGACCACCACTTACCCTACATTGTCCAATCTTAAGTCTATTTGGGGCATCGCTGACCTGTTCTTTCAGAGAACTTGTTCATGGTCACCGGTGAGTTTGAGGCATGTCCAGATTACAGCCCATTTCAGAGCCTTCCCCTACCTCCTCAGTGCCTCATGCTTCAGTGTCCTGGTGACAGAGGGGACAGTGAAACAGAGTCTAGAAGAAGGGGTGCAGGGTGCAGAGGCCACAGTGGACCATGGTGTGCTCTGGGCCACCCTCATTTCACCTGTGCAATTTCCAGCCAGAAAACTGGCCAGCAGAGTAGGTGAGAATGAGCAGAAATGGCAGCAGGGGCCCAAGGCCTGTGGCCAACTGTGATTTGAAGATTTAAACAGCAGCAGCTGACCTGGATCAGAGCGGGGGCCCGAGGCCCCCATCAAAGCCAGTGGTCTCTTCCTCTCGTAGCCGTAGCATTAAATCCATTTCTGCCTTTCAACTTCAGGTCTACGCTTTCCTAAAGCTCCAATATGGGGCCCTCACTCTCTGGGAAGCTGGGGTCCCTCAATTATATGGAGAATCAGGCCTACTTCCAGGTTCCCTGACCAAGAGATACAAGGAATGCAGTCGGCTCTGCTGACATGCCTGGTGACAGGTGTTTGGGGTGCTGAGTGGTAACAAAAACCGATTCTGCTTGAGATGTGGTAGCCAAGAAGACCAGAATGGAGAGGATCTGACTATGCTCAGGAGCTTCTCCACTGGCCTGATGCAAGATTGGCAGCCCTTCATCTCCCAGTAGCTCAGGTGCGGAGAATGGACAGATGAGGTTTGGGGGGGCCACATCCAGGACCAATGTCATGGGCGCCGTTCAGAGGCTCCTACCCAGCCCAGCAGATGCTGACGTATGGTGGGCAGACTGGGAACAGGAAAATAGGAGGCTCCACAGTCCAATGTCTTGGGAGGGGGATGGCAAAGGTTCATTCCAGTGTGATTACTGATTTATTATGATTTATTATGATGACACTGCTAAGCCCCGAGGTGGGCAGGTTATAGCCAAGGACTGATTCCCCACAAGAGACAGCAGCGCTCTCCCCCAAGATGGCACCCGGGCCCACAACCCTCCCTCCCCTCAAAGCTGGCAATCCCTGGGTACCATACTCATCACTCAGGGTGCCTGGCAGCTGCTCACCAGGACCTGAGCACAGTGAGCGGTGCAGTTCTGCCTGCAAGCAGAGAGGCCAGCCCCCACGCTTCTCAGTACCGCCTCGCAGAGCCTCTCCCTGCAGGACTAAGCACAGATGGCGTAAATAGTAAACAGACCCCTCTTGCAAATGACTCCCCCCCATGTGCCCAGGACTAGGCCTGTCTGGGTCTAGATCTGAGAGACACAGTCTGGCATAGCAGTGGAAGAGTGGAAGAGGGCTGGTCTGGCTTGACCACTTGTCCAAGGAGAATACCGCCCTTCGAGGGGAGCTGCGGTGCTGTTGTGGGCTGGGATCCCAGATGGATAATTCCCCTTGGTTAGTGCTCACTTGGCTCCACTTGCCCTTTGTCCTCTGGCCCAGGAAGATCAGAAGTTCTGGGAAAACTGCTGGAATTCAGGGTGTGGTATCATCTTTTCCAGTACCCTGCGAGAGACAAAAGAGGGTTCAGATTTGACATGGAGTGGACCCTCAACTGCTGGAGGAGAGGTGAAATGGGCTTTCCTTGGGTGGGCTGGGTTAGGTGTCCCCCTCCCCAAGCTGAGAGGTGGGAGACAATGTCCTCTGGAAAGTGACTCCTGTGGCCACAGGGGAAGAAGTCAGTGGGTCAGGCAAGTCTGGGCCCAGCCACAAATAGGCAAGAATGCTCTCTGGGCTTCCCCCCCGCATATTTCTGCCAGCACAGTTCCATCTGAAAAGTGGAGATGGAGGGGGCCGAGGGGAGCTGGGGGAGGGAACACAGCCTTGCCAACAAGCACATTTTACCCGATCCTTCCCTTACCCACCCCACTGCCCTGTACTTAGGGGATGGCTCCCAGGGGGTGAGGCAGTCATCCGCAAGGGGACAGTCAGGGGGACTGAGACACCCATGGGGAGGTGCCCTGGGACTGAGGCTGCCATTCCCGGTTGGGAGGAGGAAAAGAAGACCTTTAGCATAAAGGGCTCCTTTATGAGCACTGGTTCAGAGTCCTGTATTACCCAATCAGTATGGTTGGGATGAAAAGGAGGCCAGCTCCCAGGAGGAAGGGGAACCCCTTCATGAAGTTCAGGGTCGCTGGATAGAGCGTGTTGAAGATGCCGGAAGCCGCCAGCATGGCCAAGCCATTCACACAGGCCACAGCAGAAAAGACAGCACCTGTAAAGAAAGAAAACCACACATGGGGGTTTGAAAGACCCAGGTTCAAATCCTGGCACCACTATCTCACAAATGTGTGACCTGAAGAAAGTCACTTAACCTCTCTGAGTCTTACCTCCTACACCTGTAAATCCTACCACATCACATGTTATGTTAAGGAGTCAATGAAGCCAGGCATGGAAAGCACCTGGCACACAGGGACTAGGAAATAAATGGCTGCTATTAAATCCACATTAAAGTACATATGATATGTTCCAGCAGAAGCCTGATCAGAATGGTTTTTGGCTTACCCTCTTTGGAATCATCTCCATTTTGGGGTTAATTGCTGGGTTAATTCCCAGTTCCAACACTTCCTAGCTGTGTAATTGCCGAGTAAGTTGCCTATCCTCCTCAGTTTCCATGCTCCTTCTGTTAAATGATAATACCTATTTCATAGGTTGTGGCAACATTAAGTTTGCACACAAAGCACCTATCAAGGAGCCTGGCTCCCTGGAGGTAGCCAGTTAGTGAGAGCTGTTCTTTTCTTCTTTCCTCTTGGCTTCTCTGGACATAGCGAAGGTGCAGGAAAAAAATGATGGAGTGAATAAATGAAGCCACACAGTTCTGGAGACAAAAGAACCCATGGTAAGGTTATGTATGGACCAGATCCCTTTCTAGGGCAAAAGGGAAAAGTATGAGTCAGGTCTTATCAGACTGGGGGGGAGGGGGGGGGCGGTGGCAAAGGACCCAGAGCCTGAGCAGCTATTCTTTCTAGATATGCCAGCAGAACCCACATTTTGCATACAGGAGGTCAAACTATCAGAATGTCAGAGCTGGAAAGACCTGTAAGTGTCATCAAGAGCAAACCACTCAGGTCACAGAGGAGACAGAGAAGGAAAGTGACCTGCCCAAAATTACGCAGCCAGGCTAAAGGAGCCAGGACTAAAAGGCAGATGCTAAGACCTACTGGGCTCTAAAACAGACGTGAGTTTTCATCCTATCTCCACCACTTACTGAGTGACCTTACCGAGTCAATTTAACTCTGAGCCTCCACTTCATCTGTCCAATGGGGACAATAAAACCTATACCACAAGGTTGTTCCTTCCTCTGAGCTTGAAAACTCTCACCCCAGTGAAGCAGGGGACTCTGGCTTCACATCTTTTTTTATAGGCGGAAAAACTGAAACTTGGATAGTAAATCCTCTGCTCAGTTTATCCAAAGGGACATAACTGTCCTCTGCTGACTGCAGACTCTATCTCTGTGGTCTGAAGACTCAACATACTAAGGGCTTTGGCCAGCCCCAGGCAATGTGATGGCAGTGCACTGGTCTGGGCACATTCTCCAGGAGGGATCCAGGAAGATAAGCCACCCCACTCCACTGCTGCCCACCACCCAGTTCAGCAACACTGGGCATGAGAGACCAGACACAGATGCCAACACTCACCGTGCTCAGACTTGCTCACCAGCTTGGAGAGCTTGGCCCGCAAGACAGGTGTGATGACTAATGACAGGAAGAGAAGCCCGTACCCTGTGGAGAAAGAAGCAATCATCAGGAAGTGGGGCTGGGGAGAGGGATGCCCCAGGAGGCAGAACGCCTACACCAACCCACGCAGGACCCAGGTAAGGCACAGGAAGAACTTGCTTTACGATGAAGGGGTCAATGACCAAGGAGGGATGGAGACTTGTCCTTCTCAAGGCTTAGCCTACCTGCCACCTCCTTTATGAAGGAAAACAGATTCCTCCCCAACTGTCAGAACACTTCTGCGGTCATGCTGGCCACCCACTCAGCACATAGCAGGGACATGGCAGGGCACAGAAAACAAGCAAGGGCTTTGGAGTCAGCCCCGAGTTCCAAACCTGACATGATCAATAACTACAGGCCTTGAATGCCTCACTTCCTGGGGCCTGACTCCTATCTGTAACAGGATAACGAGGCCTTTACCACAGGGTAGCCCGGGGCGCAGGAGGCTGAAAACCCACCAAGATAACAGGGCCCAGCCCGTAGAAGCTGAGTATGTGCCTTATTTGGAAAATGGATCTTACAGATGTGATTGCTAAGAATCTGGAGGTGGGGAGATTATCCTGGATCAATAGGTTGGGACCTAAATCACAAGAATCCTTACATGGGTCAAGGAGAGGGTGGTTTGACAGAAAGAAGGCACCCAGAAGAGGGGAAGGCAAGGGACTGACTGCAGGGGCAGAGCTTAGGGTGACAAGGAATGCCTGCAGCCCCCAGAAGCCAGAGGAGGCGTGGAACAGTCCTCTTAGAGCCTCCAAAGAGAGCATGGTCCTGGAGACGCCTTGATTTTGGCCCAGTGATAGCAACTCTTGACTTCTAGCCTCCAGAATTGTGAAGAATAAATTTCTGTTGTTTTAATTCCCAGTTTGTGACTTGATGTAATAGCCCTGGGCAATGATGATATGAAGTAACACCCATGAAGAGCCAGAGTAAGCACATATAAATATTTCCCTTTCCCTTTGCATTTAGTAACTCAGAGGCTCACACTGGCTCCTTCGTTATTTCCTTCACTTCCTTCCCTATTTCTCCATGTGTCTTGCCTCCTCAGCAAAACCACCAAGTTTTAGAAGACAGTGGATCTTCCGGAACGGGGATATAATAAGGTAACCCAGGATGACTTCAGGTGATGGGCCCCCAAGCCCCACTCTGCTGAGGCCCCCCAGAGTGATGGCAGCGAAGTCATCATCCCAGAAAACCTCCCGGCACAGGCACTGGGCCCAGCACCGAGTCCCACCAAGTCCAGGGAGGTGCCCTGGGAGGGAGAGAAGGGAGCCTGGCCCCCCTTCAGTTTCCCTGTCCAGACAGCAGTCAGCTTAGGAAAACCTGCCATTACTGAAAGGCTAGCTGACTTCACACACAACATATTTTAGGACTCTATCAAATAAATCTGTCCTTTAAAAAGATGAACTTCTGCATTCAGTCACCCCCATCTCAGCCCCCAAAAAGAGAACTAAAGTTAACAGGAACTTGCTATCTATGCTTTGAGAAAACAGATTTTTTTTAAAACCCAAAGATGACCAAGGGTATTTAAGGGAGGTCCTTCAAGTCTTATCAGACCAATGAGTAAGTATTAAGGCATTAATGGCATGGACTTTGTTTAAGAACCATGAATACAGGCTGTGGGAGGCCAAGGGGTGAAACGGTTAGTCTCCGAGCCATCCTTTGTCTTGCTCTACCTAACATCTATGGCGGGCAATGTGAATTAATTACTTTGCCTGTTGAAATGGCATCTTTATGAAGTTTCTTACTGTCTTTCCTCCAGTGCAGGCTAGGGGGCATATGATGTATTCAAAGGCAATGGCATGAACCCCATTTGGGGGCATCAAGTGGCTGGTCCCCAATTTTCACTCCGTCCCTCCGGGACAAACTGCCCACACACTTTACCTGTGAACATGAGGGGCGTGATGTTAGCAAATGCAAAGACCACCATCCCCATGATGTTGAAGGCCAGGCCAATCTCAGCAACCCAGCTGTCGGCCAGGAAATACTGCAGAAGCCGCAGGCCCAGCAGGCTGGTGAGGTAGGAGAGGTGGTGAATTGCAGAACCGTATCCTATCAGCGTGGAATCCCAGCAGAGGGGTGTGCTCAGCTCATAGAGGGTCAGGATGTCCTGGGCCCCAAAGTGCACAGTGATCACCACGAAGATGGCCAATGAGTATAGGGCTATATGCTTCCTGGACTTCTCTGGGGCGGGAGACAGGTACAGCCGGACAATGGATCGGTGGTGACGGAGTGTGAAGAGCCGGGTACGCGTCGGCTCCTTCACTGTCTCACCAAAGCAGAATGCTGCGTAGAGAGTCATGGCTATCAGCAAGGCCAAGGCCAGCCAGAATGGGTTGGCATAACCCTGGGCCCGGAGCCAGTGGCCTCCAAGGAGGCTGGCCAGCATCCCCGATATCCCAATGCATGACTCCAGCACGGCCATTCGGATAGTGCGGGTGTGGCTGGGGCTGACATCTGCCACGGAGGCAAAGCTAGCAGCAAGGAGGCCACCAAAGTCACCAAGGAGGGCACAAACGATGCGGCCCAGCACAAAGTAGCCAACATGGAGCTCCAGCTGCACCACAAAGATGGAGATCAGGACCTGAAGCAGCAGACCGAAGGAGGCCAGCACCAGCAGAGGGCGGCGGCCCACACAGTCACTCCAGGCACCCAGCAGGGTGGATGAGAAGAGTCCCACCAGGAAGCCGCCCACATTCATGTAGAGAGTCCAGTGGGAGGTAAGGGTCTCCACTTCCTGTGAGCACATAAGTCTTACCAGGATACAGCTCCGAACTCTGGGGGCCCACCCACCAAACCATCGCCATCCTGGGGCATATAGTGTGGAAGGCCTTCTCTGGCGCCCTAAACTTACAGAATTTTAACTCAAAATCTGACACCACAGTGGAGTATGGGAAATGAACCAGGGACCCATGCCCTTACATTCCACCCCCCCTCCCGCTGATGAACCCGCAAGGCCCTGCTTTATCTAGAAAAACTACGCACCCGTCACCGGTGGCTGCAGCCACAGACCCCTTGCTGCCCTGTATCACCCCCAGACTATTCTCTGATCCCAAACTTGCTCTCGCCTCGCCCACCAATCCACATTCCTAACTCTTCCCGTGGGGCCCCAATTTTACAGAGGGCCAGCCCTCTGCCAAGCTCCTCGCCGGTCCTCACCACCGCTACCTGCATTTTGGGGTCCGCGCTGTGGTTGTTGCAGCTGCCCCGGTCGCGGGTGCCATTGTAGCCACGCTCTGCACTAAAGCGGTGCCAGAGGTACTGCGTAGTGAGCGGGCCCTGCAGGACCAGGGCGAAGTTGGCGAGGAAGACGAGCGGCTCCACTGGGCCCCGAAACAGCACTACGGCCCTGGCCCGGCAGCCGGGCTCGGACGCGGGGCTCCCGCGCCCCTCCATGCCCACGTTGGCTTCAGTCCGCGTCCCGTGCGGCGCGGGACAGAGGTGGGAGGCGGGGCTTACGGCGCCTGCGCCCAGCGTCTCTCTTTTAAAGTCAGCCCGGCCGGGGCCGGCCTGTCCTCACTCGCGCCCTGCCCAGTCTGGGTTGCTGAGGGCGGGCTAGGAGCCGGGCCCAGGTGGTTGACAGGGTAATCTCACCTGCAAGCTCTGCAAAGGTATCGCCCTGCATTCCTCCCTGCCAGGCCCAGAAACGCTCACAATAGCAAGATCAATAGTTAACCTTTGTATGATTGCTTACTGGGCAATATACTAAATACAGTGCGTTAAGTTCCTAACAACTCTGTAGACAAGCCACTCTAATGATGCCGCTGTACAAATGTAGTAATAAGATCACCAGATGTTCAAGGATCCAATCAAAACGTCACAGGAGATATGATGCTAATGCTGAAGTTCTGTGCTTTACCAGAAGCAACTCAGAGTGGAGATAATGTGGCCTCAATACACCGGTGCCCGTTTGAACGCCGTGTACCTGAAACTTCAGTAGGGTGGTGCATCTCTTAACGGTGGGGAGACTCTGAGACATCCCTTCTGAGACAAGGTCCTTATTGTGTGAATGTCATAGAGTGTAATCACACAAACCCAAAAGGTATAGCCCACTACATATCCAGGCTATGTGGGGTGGTCCATAGGGGCCACCATTGTTATGAGTTGCCTGGAAACGTTGTTAAGCAACATGTAGTATTATAAACCAATGTTTCCTCAATCAAGTTAACGATTGCAGCCTCAGGCTCTGCTACCTGGTTGCACTGCTGCTATCTTGGGCGTACTATTCGTTTCCTGGCCTCAGTTTCTTCATCTTTAACTTGGGGTGCTAATAGAATCTGCCTCCAAGAGGCAGGTTCTGCTGTGTCTTTCCCTGGGAAAGGGCAGTCAGGCCGTTTATCTCACGCTCCTTCTTCTTGCAGTTCACAGACATGACAGGGGCTCAGCCTGTGGACTTGCTCCTCCTTTGTTTCTCATCACGGGATGTTTCACAGTAAATGAGCCATTGTTTTGACTGACTCCAACCTCTGGCAGGACAGAGGTACACAGTTTCCAACAGAGCAAAATATAGAATTTTCTTTTTGTTCTCTTTCTCTTTTTTTGGAGGGGGGGTCACACTTCCTTATCATTTATTCATTCACGCATTTACTGAGCACCCCTATGTGCCATGCATCATGCTGATGACAAGGTTCTGGGAACACAGCAGTGAAGGAAACAGACAAAGCTCTTCCTAGGCTCCGTAGCTTCTGGAATGGTGGGAGAGAGCTATCACCCAGTTCTACCAATTCGTTTAAACTGTGGCAGGGACTTGAACGAAGAAGAGTTGTGGGATGGCAGGGATGCTAATTCAGGGGCCTGGCCTGTTTTGGGAAGAGCAGAGTTAAGCAAGGCTAATTCTCTGACAACAGGGCAGCTGAATGGATTCCTGGAGGCAGGCCCTATGCTGAGACCCACAGGCCTGATTCTTGGGCTGGTGGACACTCCATTTCTGGACACCGTGACTGTGCATGGACTTGTTGCTGGCTTTTGAACTATCCCCACCTCCCATAAGCCAGGAAGAGTTCCAGACTCTGAATAGGTAGGTGTAACTAGATACTGGGGAACTGAATGACACCTGTACCCCCCATAAAAATACCCCCCATCCGGGGATCTTCTTAGAGTTAGGAAATTCCACACTAAACATAGAAGCCACTGGGTTGTCTCCCTCCCTGCCCCATCACCTACACAAAGACTTGGCCTCTTAAGTCAGCTGTAGTGAGGGAGGGGTGCCCAGTTGGAACCTTAGAATTATTTCCCAGATAAAGGACTGAGACTAAGGTCACTTGGCTGAGAATAGAACAGGGTGTGGCTCATCAGAGCTGGAGCCTACAATATCCACTAAAGACCTCTTCTAACTCCTTTAAAACATAGCTATGATGGGCCTCCCTGATGGTGCAGCGGTTAAGCGCTGCGCTGTGGAGCTGTCCGGCTGCAGCAATGACAGGAGTTCTCCCCCGGGTGGGGAGATTCCCACATGGCGCAGCAGACCTCTCTTGCCTCGCCTGCTGCTCCCCTCAGCAGTGTATTTCCATCTATCTGCCTGTGCTGCTCCCCACTCTGTCTCTGGTGAACCCTCTTGCCACCCCACGCCTCTGGCCTGTACCCCAGCTTGTATGCATGAATATTTAAATCTAAAAAAAAAAACATAGCTATGATTAGGTTACTACTCTGCTTAAAACTGTGAGGTCAGTCCCACCAAAAGAATCAGATAGACTTTTCTCAATAGGCCCAAAGTAAACTTCTTGTCATCTTGGTATTAGAACTAGAGGTTAATCAAGGCCCAGTAAGCCTTGGGATATCTATTACCAGTACTTAAAGAATGTATATTATTTTGGATTGAGCACAGTGAGGGCCCTGAAGACCAGGAGAAGCTAGCCTACTTAACCTTAACCCCACCCCAATCAAATAAACAATCACTGTTCTCCCGTTTGTGACCTAGAAGGAAGTGGTCTGGGTTGGGGGGGTCTCCCTGAACTATAGGTTTACCAGTGAACATGTTCTCTCTATGTAAGAATCTCATCTTTCCTCTCAGAGTAAGGATGAGATCACCCCCTTCTTGTATGTCATATGAAGTCTCCCCCTCTCTGTCCTTGATGCCCCAGGTCCTAAAACATAGAGTAAGTATTTCTGTTCTGCTTCATTATTCTTCAGATTTTATAAACATGTGAATTCTACATACATATTTTATTAAATTGATTTTTCCTTTGCTATCCCATCTGATGCTGTTTTGATTACCCTTCCAGCTTAAGAAGAACCCAGAGAGACAGGGAATATTTCATCTTGTGCCCTGACAAAATCTTCCAGTGGTTTCCATTTCCTTCAGTGAAAGCCAAGTCACTGTGACCACTCCCCATTCTCAGATCCCTTCCTTAGCTGTCCCTCTTCCTCCTCTGGGTCCAAAAACTGGCTGCCCCAGGATGTGCCTAAGAGGCAAGCTGATTATTTTGAATTGGAAGAAATGAAGAGACCGAAGATCCAAGAATAATGGCTTATGCCTCATTATCTATCTCCTGAAAAACAGGAAATAAATCCAGGTGGTGAAGGGCAGACTTATCACCGCAGACTGGGGCTAGCAAAGTCTGTTTTCAATGTTCATGTGGATATGTTGGGGGAACAGTATGTCCTGCATGAACTCTACCTACTGGTGTTTTACGGACTCCACTCCCACCTCCATGCCAAAGAGATCCCAGGAGCCAAAGCCTACAACTCCCATCATGCCATTAATCTGCCATGACTCTTGACTTCCTGAAGGGGGCGGGGGGTTGCTGGGAACTAAGAGTGGAGTTAAGCAGCCATGCCTGGCATAAAATAAAACACGTGTGGTCCTGGAGGGAGCTTGGTCTTGCCTGCCTTCAGCGTGCCCCTGGGGTCCCAGCACCGGCAGCACTAATGGTCGGATTTACTGACCAATTAATCTCTCATTTTCTGTACTCCCCTTCCTTTCATTTCCCTTGTAAACAGACCTTTTATTGACTTTCTATGTGTGCCTGCCCTTGAGTCTTGTTCTGAGTTTTTTTAAGCACATAGGTAAGGACTCACACCCAAGCCACCCCATTTTCCTTTGGGGTTGCCCTGTAACAGATAAACCCTCACTATTCCTTTTCCTCTGTTTTTATTTATTTGTTTGTTTTTAAGTATGATTTCCATTTTATTTTTCCCCAGAGAAGTTTCTCTTCAGTCACCAAGGACTTAGCTTCTTTACATGGGCTTGGGAGGAGGTCGTAGGGCAGCAATGGCAGGTCTAAATTGGGGTTGGGTGTTCCATCCTCCTGGGCTTCTCCAAGATGATTCCTGACTGTCTTGCTGTGAGTGGCATCACTCACCCAGTAACATAGTTTCACGCCGATTGAGAAGCACATAGGAGTCAAAGACACTTGCTTCGGGCATGTCCCTGGTAGGTGCGTCCTCCCCTGCATTTGGACTGATGGACCTTCCAATGGCCTTGTCCTTGGGCATCAGGTGCAGTTGTTGCAGTGGATGGGCTGCATGTGCCCGAGGCCCTTTTTTTTTTTTTAAAGATTTATTTATTTATACATACAAGCTGGGGTACAGGCCAGAGGCATGGCGAGAGGATTCACCAGGGACAGAGTGGGGAGCAGAACAGGCAGATCAGAAATAGACTGCTGAGGGGAGCAGCGGGCGAGGCAGGAGAGGTCTGCCGCACCATGTGGGATCCTCCCCAGCCGGGCGTCGAACTCACATCGCTGCTGCCGACAGCTCCATAGCGCAGCGCTTAACCGCTGCGCCACCGGGGAGGCCCCCCGAGGCCCTTTTTGGCACAACATTATTCCTTCTTTTCTTGGTCATCTTAGGACTCAAGAGCTATTCCTTTTTCTTTAAGTTGCAAAGTTCTTTGTTCTGTTTTTCCCTCCTAAATGTATTGCCCCTTTCTAGAAATTTAAAAAAATTATATTTATTTATTTTTGCATAGAAACTGGTATGCAAGCCAAACAGGTGGATCTACTGAAATACACTGCTGAGGGGAGCAGCAGGCGAGGCAGGAGAGGTCTGCTGTGCCGTGTGGGTTAGCTCCCTGGCCGGGATCGAACTGAGGCCACCATTTCGCGGTGGTAGCTAGTGTTGAGACTTAATCCCTCCGCCACCAGGGAGGCCCCCTTTCTAGAAATGTTTAAACCTTGCTGAGATAGCCTAGCTAAATGCAATTTCTAGTCAGTAGGCTAAGAGTTGCCCAACATCCTATTTGAACAGGTAGACTAAATCACAGAATGGCAGACACTCTTTCACTATCTTGTTCAAATAACTTGGCCCAGCAGGCACCATACCTAGACAAAAGGTGTTATTTCCTGACTAATGATCGCTTCACAATTTCCTGTAGGAGGAAAGGCCAAGGGTCCTGCATGCAGTTAGTAAAAATCCTGACCAAGAGGCACTGGAGTCTCGTTAGCAAGATAACAGGCACGCCTCCGGATGGAGACTTTAGAAGCTAATGTGACAGGTGCGAGGAATGGAGTAGTTTATAACCCATCTGTGCGTCCCCCACGTTAGCCTGGCCCAGAACACATGATGACACTGCTCCCCTCTATCCCACCTTGGCAGACCCACCCCTTAAAAACCCCTCCCAAGTGAAGCCAGGTTGGAAAGTTTCTCTTCTGGTCTGGCCTCCCCTATGCTCGAATTCAGTCCTCAATAGACCTTGCCTGGTCTATCTGGTACTCTCCAGTGAATTCTTTCTCCTGCAGGTCTCTCAGCCCACATCTGTTGGGGTCTGTACACTGCTACTTGACATCCATGGCAGGATTAGTCAATCGTGGAATGGTCAGATTGGCACTAGGCCACTCATCAACCTCAGAGAGGTGCTCGTCAGACAAAACACAATCCTCAATCCTGTGACCCATTCCTTTTGAATTATAATCTGGCTCCAAGACAGCCAAAGCTCAGCTAAAATTGTTAATGTGTATATGAAAGAAAACCAGGTGAATGGGAATTTTCCTTTTGCTTTAATTCCTGAAGAGTGACCCAGGGGATTTGCGATCTGTGATCTCCAAAATTTAGAGAAAATGCTCACTGAACCATCTCATTAACTGTCAGGAAAAAAAAATTCTTTTTTTAGTGGATACAAAGACTGTCTTTTCCTCAGGGTTGTTTGTCATAAGAGATCTGAGTCCCCAAGGGCCTTTGTCATCCTAAAGTCCACTGCTTGTCTGAGTGGCAGAAGTCTTGTTTTCTCAGACTAAGACTTCAGGATGAATCCTCTGGACCATGTGAGGAGGGCATCTTTTGCACTCTCTCAGGATGTTTAAGTCATTCCAAGTTGAGTTGCAGTTTCAATTGGAAAACTTCTGAAGTGTATTTTTTTCAGAGCTCTTATTCTAATTCTTTTATTGTTACCTATAGAAAACACACACATAATTGTCACTCAGACAACCTCCTTAGGAAAACTCTCCTTCAAGGGTCAGAATATAACTTAGCTGGAGGTCAGTGTTCACGGGACAGCCCTTAAAGTTGTAAATTTTACAACTTTTTGTAAGATTTATTTTTATTTATGCATACAAGAGCTGGGGTGTGGGCCAGAGGTGTGGGAGGGTGAGAGAATTCACCAGAGACAGAGTGGGGAGAAGAACAGGCAGATCTACTGAAATACACTCCTGAGGGGAGCAGTGAGCGAGGTAGGAGAGGTCTGCTGCACAATGTAGGAAGCTCCTGGCCTGGGATCAAACTTGTGCTGCAGTGGCTGAGGATAGCTTCATAGTTCTGAGACTTAACCCCTTGCACCACCAGCGAGGCCCCCAATTTTACCATATCTTTGAAAAATAAATACCAGTCTACTCGAAGAGGAGTCCTTTAAAACTTGTAAGCAACCACAAAGATCCCTCCCTTTTTGTCGCAAATCTCAGTTTCCATAAAGTGTACTTATTAGGACCAAATATGAATCTTGAAAGTTTTCTCCACAAATATTAAACTGGCCACATGAGTGGGTACCTGATTCATGGGTGGAAATAGTTTATAATGAAAATTATAATGTTCCTGCCTGTGTATGTGCTTACACATGTCTTTTTATATTTATAGTTATATAATAATAGTCTACCTCCTGCTGGCATTACCAGAATTAACTTGAACACAATATAAAGATTCCTAAAATTAAAAAAATATATAAATCAATGCTATCTTAGTCAACTATTTTTAAATCTTTTAATTCTTTTGACAAACTTCCCAGAATTAAATTCTTTTTGTTAGCAGGCAGAATGAGGGGAACCCTGCAACCCCTGATACTTGCTCAATCTAAGTGGGTTCTACCATCTGCTGCATTAATACAAAACATACTCTTAGTGTCTATGTTTCTATTCTTCAATAGAAAAGAACTTTAATAGACCGTGTGTGAGATATTGAAGAGAAAAGAAAGGATATCCACATCTCTTTCGAGTGTCTCCTTCCCTGTCCCCAAGCCCCTGGGGTAAGTCCAAAGCCGAGAAGCAAGCGCAACTTCTCATGTCTCTGCTCCATGTGCCCCTTCCCGGTCTTTTCCCTCCAGCTCTCTCCCAAGTGCTTTTTAGCTTCCTGCTGCTGCTCAGCTCCACCCTTCCTTAAGTGGGGCAGGGAAACTGGAGCCTCCCCTTTCTGTGGGGATTACACTGTCACACTTTGATTCAGTAACTCAGATCTTTTTCCTAGGTGGGCCTCTGGAATAACATCTCACCAGACTTGTTCTTTCATTTTTTTTTTAAAGATTTTTTTGTTTATGCATACAGGAGCTGGGGGTGTAGGCCAGAGGTGTGTGTCTGGTGGGGGGGGGGGGGCGCGGAGAGAAGATTCACCAGAGCAGAGTGGGGAGCAGAACAGGCAGAGTGACTGAAACACACTGCCGAGGGGGGCAGTGGGCGAGACAAGAGAGGTTTACTGTGCCATGTGGGTCAGCTCTCTGGCCTGGATCAAAAGTGCTGTAGTGGCTGTGGATAGCGTATTAGTGCTGAGACTTAACCCCTTGCGCCACCAGGGAGGTCCTCTCTCTCCTTATTAATGGGAGGTATTAAACTTATCAGGCTTATTTGGTGTGTTAAATTGTATGGGAAGCATTGTGAACTAAGATGTGCTACTAAAAACTTATTTTATATTTGTCTAAATATATGCTATTAATATAAAAATGAAGTGAAATTCCTTAAAATTTTTTAATTTTTCATTTCATAATCATAAACTCCGCTCTCCAGTCCAGCTAGAGTTGGAGGGTGATAAGGAGAATATGGTACCCAAAATATAATAGTGAGAGCCCAAAGGTTATTGGATATTTTGAGCAAGTTGGGGTGGAGGGTGGCTCTCCGGAGCTGCAAGAGGACAGGTCTGGTGGTTAAGACAAAACACAAGTCGAAAAAAAAAAAGATAAAACCCAAGTCAAATTTATTAGGTTCACCCACAGTTAGCAGAGGTAGTCTTGCTAGTCTTGCCGTTACTGCTCCCACATCACTCCATAGCTTTGATAGATGAAAGAAACACTCCTTCATCTTGCCCAAGACCACAAGCTTACCATCCAACCACTCAGTCTTGGCAATGCAGATGAAAAACTGGGAACCATTTTTGTTGGGTCCAGCACTTGCCATGGACAAAATACCAAGAAGGCCTTTACACTTAAGGATGAAATTTTCATCAAATTTCTCCCCATAAATGGGCTTGCAGCTGGTGCCATTTTGGGGTGTGAGGGCACCACCCTGGCACATGAATCTCCGAATGAGTCCATGAAAGCAGTAACATTTAAAACCAAATTCTGTCTCCCTGATACTCAGAGCACAGAAGTCTTCTACTGTCTTTGGAGCTTTGCTGCAAACAGCTGGAAGGAGACGTGGCCCCCGGGCTGGCCGGCAGTGGTGAGATACAAGCACCTGAGGGGTGACTGTGCGCCACAGGTGGTCAGGCCATGGCAGCAGTTCCTAAAAGTTTAATGTCCTGGCATGATGCTTTTAATGACTTCTATTTAAAGCATGGTTAAAACTGGATTATTTCGTAACTCTGATTTATTGCCCAGTGCCACAGACTATAGCTGGGTGGACCAAAGATCTGGACTTACTTGGCAGGGAAAACAACCAAGTTTTATAGCTGCCCAAACCAGAATGCCTCTTTATACCAGTTATTACTCAATATGCTCTGCCTCTTCCTCTGATTGACAGGAGCAGAGGATAATTGAAGGTATACAGATGCTAACATTATCAAAAGTCCCAGAATGTACCACACCCTGAGAATATAAGTTCCAATCTAAGCTGTCTGTGAACCACACTGGTCTTTTATTTTATGTGGCCACCAAGTAAATAAACAAGGATTTCCAACCAGAAGGTCAAGACTGTACCCACTTGGCTTCCAGGCCCATGCTGTGGCCAGACATTCCACATTCACTGCCAGCCGTATTACAAACTTGGACTCCTTTGTTCATAAAAATATGCCATGTAAATATGCCAGTGGAGAAACTAGAAAAATCTGCTTGTGTTTCCCAACACTTTGCTCTTTTCATAGCAGATGGTCTTATTCTTAACTTTGGAGACCATGAGCTAGAGAAAGCAATCTTGAATCTCTTTATGGTTTTAGAACAAGAATTCAATGCCACTATACAAATTTTGAAAATACTCCAGGCAGAGGGGAACAGGTCATCTTCTGTGCAACTGCAGAATTGCACTCTCAACAGACTGCTCAACAAAGGAATTTGGAAAGCCATTGGTGGTAAACGCTGCTTTTATGTAAATCAAGAGAGACAAATTATATTTAACTTAAAACTGTTGTTTTCATGTCTTTGCTGTTATAAATAATGGTGCAATGAAGAGGGTCAGATATCTCTGGTTTTGTTCCCTTTCAGTATCCATACCCAGAAGTGGAATTGCTAGCAGGAGTCTTAATTCTTGGCCTTCTTTGTAGTTGGAGTGTGCTGCTGCCTGTAACTGGCCCTCCTTCCCCACCTCTTACCAGGTCCCTCTCCCTCGAGGGTCTCTCACAGTGTCTTTATAGCCTAATGACTACACAGGTGCAACTGTGGGCCTTGTCCATCCTTGGAGACAGGGAGACGAGCTTCCCATAATCAAAAGCCACTATATAGACTTCCTACACATTAACAACACTGAGCGAATACTATGACTCTCCCTCTTTTTGAATGTGTGGCTGAGTCTCCTTCCAGATATCTACTTTACGCTATGCTGTAATTCTTCTTGTTTCAAAATGTGCTTTTTCTCTACTTTATTTCCTGTTTTCAAAATATACAAAGTATAGATTGAATCTCTTTCCAAATTTATAGCCTGGTATGTCAATTGTGAGCGCAAGGACATTCCTCCAATGTAGACCCTAAAATCATTTCTGGGAAGATAGTGGTGGTGTGGGGAGATCCTGGGTGAGCTCCTTAAATAAAAGAAAACCTGGGAAAATTGATGTGCACAATCATGCAGTTTCTGGATAGTGGAATCTTCCCTTATTTTTTCCTATATGCAATTTTTAGGAAACAAAAAAAGTCATATTATAAAAATAATAATGACAATGAAGAAAAGTTGGTGACCCAGATGCTGCAAGAATAATAATAGCTAATGGTTAATGAGCATTTCTCATGTGCCAAACACAGATACATCTCAACTCATCCTAATAAAGTTTTATAAGGTGGTTATTATCGTCCCCACGGATAGAGGAGGAGACAGAGGTTTATAGAAGTTGAGTGATTTAGCAAAGGTCCTATGGCTAATTATGAGTCAAAGTCAAGACCCAACCCCTGCCTGTCTGCTTTCCAAGCCAGGCTTTTCATGCCTGTGCTCTGCTGCCCTTGGGTTAGGTGAACGGCTAGCTCATTACAGAATCCTTTTGCAAGCAAACTAATATCCAATTGGCTCCTGAAATTTTTCAAGACAAAGCACTTAAATCCATCCACATTACAACCTCCCAGTCAATCTTCTACAAAATCCCTGTTGAAAAATTAGCATCAAAAAGCCCTTGTTCCCAATCTCTGTCTGCCAAGTAAAATGAGAGGATGGTAAGATATTAACCTAGAAACTTAATTTTTATTGTTACTACTGTTTCATCTGTTTTTTTGTTTGTTTTGTTTTGTTTTTTTATTTGGTCTTTTTTTTAATTGTTATTTATATCTTTTACATTTTGTATTTCCCTTGGGTAACCCAACACCAATTCACCCGTGATTCATCTCCATGGTCCCTTGTTTTTCTTTTTCTACTCCATTTTGTGCCCTTATCCTCCCCCCCCCACCCTCCCCCACCCACTGAGTGTCTCTCTCCTATTTGGTGTCCTTATATTCCTGTTATAAGTGAAACCATTCGATATTTTTCTTTTTCTTTCTGGCTTATTTCACTGAATATGATCCCCTCTAATTCCATCCATGTCACTGCAAATTGCATGTGTTTATCTTCTTTGAATGTTGAATAGTATTCCATTGTGTATATGTACCACATCTTCTGGATCCAATCATCTGTTTTTGGACATCTGGGTTGCTGCCATACCTTTGCTATTGTGAACAGTGCCGCAATGAACATACAGGTGCATGTATCCTTTTGAATTAGTGTTTTTGTGTCCTTTGGGTAGATTCCCAAAAGTGGTATTGCTGAGTCGTATGGAAGTTCCATTTTTAGCAGTTTGAGGAAACTCCATACAGCTTTCCATAGTGGTTGGAGCAGTTCGCATTCCCACCAGCAGTGTAGAAGAATTCCTTTTTCTCCACATCCTTTCCAGCACTTGTTGTTTCCTGTATTTTTAATGTATGCCATCCTCACAGGTGTGAGGTGGTATCTCATTGTGGTTTTGATTTGCATTTCCTTGATTATAAGTGATGTTGAACATTTTTTCATGTACCTGTTGACCATTTGCTTTTCTTCTTTGGAGAAGTGCCTTTTGAGCTCTTCTGCCCATTTTTTTGACTGGATTATTGGCTTTGTTTTTGTTGAGTTGTGTGAGTTCCTTGTAAATTTTTGTTATCAGACCTTTATCAGTTGTATTGTGTGTGAAGATCTTTTCCCAGTTGGCAGGGTGTCTGTTAGTTTTGGTTAATGTCTCTTTTGCTGTACAGAAGCTTTTTATTTTGATGTAATCCCATCTGTTTATCTTGTCCTTCACTTCCTTCGCTTTGGGGGATGTGTCTTTAAAGATTTTGCTGAGATGTATGTCGTGTAGAGTTTTGCCTGTATTTTATTCTACAAATTTTATGGTTTCAGGTCTTACATCCAGGTCTTTTATCCATTTTGAGTTGACTTTTGTGCAGGGTGTGAGGCAGTAGTCTAGCTTCATTTTTTTGCATGTGGCTGTCCAGTTTTCCCAGCACCATTTATTGAATAAACTGTCCTTGTTCCACTGCATTTTCTTTGCTCCTTTGTCAAAGATTAGTTGTTAATAGATATGCGGCTTTAATTCTGGGTATTCTATTTGGTTCCATTGGTCTTTGTGTCTGTTTTTGTTCCAGTGCCATGCTGTTTTAATTATTATGGCTTTGTAGTATAGTTTGAAATCAGGGAGTGAAATTCCTCCGTTTTCTTTCTTTTTAGTCAGGAGGGCTTTAGCTATGCGAGGTTTTTCGTGGTTCCATATGAATTTGTGTGCCATCCTCACAGGTGTATTCGATCTATTTCTTTGAAGAATGTCATTGAGATTTCTATTGGAATAGTGTTGAATCTGTAAATTGTTTTTGGTAGGATTGCCATTTTGATAATGTTAATCCTTCCAATCCATGAGCAAGAGATGCCTTTCCATTTTCTTGTGTCTTCTTCTATTTCTTTCAACAGTGTTTTATAGTTTTCTTTGTATAAGTCTTTTATGTCTTTTGTTAGATTTATTCCCAGATATTTGATTTTTTTGGTTTCGATTTTGAAGGGGATGGATCTCTTAATTTCTTCTTCTTCAGATTGGGTATTTGCATATAGGAATGCTACTGATTTTTGTGTGTTGATTCTGTATTCTGCTACTTTACTGAACTGGTCTATGAGTTTGAGTAGTTTTTCTATGGTACTTTTAGAGTTTTGTATATATATTATCATATCGTCTGCAAATAGAGACAGTTTAATTTCTTCTTTTCCTATTTCGATCCCTTGAATGTCTTTCTCTTGTCTAATTGCTCTGGCTAGGACTTCCAGTATTATATTGAAAAGCAATGGTGAGAGTGAACATCCTTGCCTTGTTCCTGATCTTAGTGGAAAGGCCTTCAGCTTTTCACCGTTAAGGATAATATTTGCTGTGGGTTTGTCATATATAGCTTTTATTATGTTGAGGTATGTTCCTTCTATCCCAAGGATTTCAAGGGCTTTTATCATAAATGGGTGTTGCACTTTGTCAAATGCTTTCTCAGTGTCTATTGACATGATCATATGGTCTTTATTTTTCTTTTTGTTGATGTGTTGGATTACATTGATTGATTTTCGGATGTTGAACTATCCTTGTGTCCCTGGAATAAATCCCACTTGGTTGTGGTGTATTATCTTTTGGATGCATATCTTTTGGATGTTGGCCAACATTTTGTTAAATATTTTTGCATCAGTATCCATTAGGGAGATTAGTCTGTAGTTTTCTTTTTTTGTGTTGTCTTTGTCTGGTTTTGGTATTAGAGTAATGTTTGCTTCATAGAATGTGTTTGGTAGTATTCCTTCCTTCTCGATTTTTTGAAAGAGTTTGTGTAATATAGGGACTATTTTGTTTTTGAATGCTTGATAGAATTCATTTGAGAAACCACTTGGTCCTGGGATTTTGTTTTGGGGGAGGTTTTTAATTACTGTTTCAATTTCACTGCTTGTGATTGGTCTGTTTATGTGTTCTGTATCTTCTATGTCTAGCTTTGGGTGAGTGTATAGTTCTAGGAATTTGTCCATTTCCTCTAGGTTGTTGTACTTGTTTCCGTATAGCTGTTCATAGTAATCTGATCATTCTTTTGATTTTTGCTGTGTTTTTGTGATTTCTCCTCTTTCATTTATGATCCTAAATATTTGTGTTTTCTCTCGTTTTTTTCTTTGTAAGCCTGGCTAGTGGTTTGTCTATTTTGTTTATTTTTTCAAAGAACCAGCTTTTGGTTTCATTGATATTCTGGATTTTTTTTTTAATTTCCATTTCATTTATTTCTACTTTGATTTTTATTATTTCCTTTCTTAAACTGGCTTTTGGGTTTTTTTGTTGTTCATTTTCAAGTTCTTTGAGATGTGAGATTAAATTGTTTCTTTGAGTTGTTTCTTGTTTCTTGATGTGGGCTTGTAATGCTATATATTTTCCTCTTATTACTGTTTTTGCTGTGTCCCAGATGTTCTGGAAAGTTGTATCCTCATTGTCATTCAGTTCTAGATATTTTTTAATTTCTTCTGTGATCTCTTCGTTGATCCATTGGTCTTCCAGTAATGTGGGCTTCAGTCTCCATGAGGTAAGAGCATTTCTTTTTTTCTTTTCATGGTTTATTTCTAGTTTGGCTCCTTTATGATTGGAGAAGAATGTCGGTATGATTTTGATCTTAGTGTATCTGTTGAGGTATGTTTTGTGCCCTAATATGTGATCAATCCTGGAGTATGTTGCATGTGCACTTGAGAAAAAAGTGTATTCAGTTTTTCGGGGGTGTAGTGCCCTATAGATATCTATTAAACCCATGTGGTCTAAGTCCTTATTTAGAGCTTTAGTGTCTTTGCTTATTTTTTGTCTTGTTGATCTGTCCAATGGTGAGAGTGGAGTATTGAAGTCTCCTACTATATATGCATTTTCTTTAATGTCTGTTTTCAGAGATAATAATAATTGTCTGATATATTTTGGTTCTCCTTCATTTGGGGAGTATATGTTGATGAGTGTTATATCTTCCTGTTTTATTGTCCCCTTTATCATGATGTAGTGATCAGCTGTGTCTCTTTTTACCTTCTTAAGTTTGAAGTCTATTTTATCTGATATAAGTATAGCTGTTCCTGCCTTCTTTTTTGGTCCGTTTGCTTGTAAGATCGTTTTCCAGCCCTTTACTTTCAATCTGTGCTTATCTTTTGCAGCTAGATGTGTTTCCTGTAGACAGCAAAAGGTTGGGTTCTGTTTTATGATCCAGTCCGCTATCTTTTTATTGGTGCATTTAGTCCATTTACATTTAGGGTTAAAATTGATATATTGGTATCTGTATTTGCCAGTTTGTTTGCCTTTTTGTGGTTCTAGTCCTTACCTTAGTCTGCTTTTCCTAGTCACTCCTCTGTTGGTTTTGGCTTCAGTGCTTCTTGTAGTATTTTTTTGGAGTGGAGGTTTGGTAGTAATGAATTTCTGAAGTTTCTGTTTGCCAGAGAAAGTCCTTATTCTATCTTCATAGAGAAAGGAGAGCTTTGCAGGGTAAAGTATTCTTGGTTGACATTTGTTGGCTTGGAGTTTGTTAAATATGTCACTTCATGCTCTTCTTGTCTGTAGTGTTTCTTCAGAGAAGTCTGATGTCAACCTGATTGGCTTTCCTTTGTAGGTTATTTGTTTCTTTGTCCTCGTCATTTTCAATATATTTTCCTTGCCTTGAATTCTCGGTAGCTTTACTATTATATGTCTTGCTGGTTTTTTTGTTTCATTATAATAATTTGGAGATCTTCTGGCTTCCTGTATGTCAATTTTTGTTTCCTTTTTTATGTTTGGAAATTCTCTTCAATTAGCTCCTTGAAAAGTTTCTCTGTTCCTTTGTATTTCTCCTCTCCTTCTGGGATTCCTATGACTCTGATATTTCCTTTTTTCATGGTGTCAGACAGTTCTCGAAGCATTTCCTCATTCTTTTTTCTTCATTTTTCTCTTTCCTTTTCTGTGTTGGTTCTTTCAGTATCTTTATTTTCCAGAGTGCTTATTCTTCCCTCCATGTCTTTTATTAGACTTTTCTGGCTCTCTACTAAAGTTTGTAAATCCTCCATTTTCTTCAATTTCTTCTTTATGGATTCATTCTCATTCTTCAGTTCTTCATTTATATTCCTCAATTCTTTGTTTATGTTTCCTTCCTTCTCTACCTTTTCATTTAATTCTATCATTTTTTTTTGTTATGCTATTTTGAATTCTTTATCTGTTAGGCAGATGTAATCTTCTATGTTCATATTATTGGGTTCTGGAGAAGGATTTTCTTTCTGTGGAGTTTTGTTTTCAGAGTCATTTGTACCTTTTTTCCTTCCCATTGTTGACCTTCTGCTTTGCTCTGATCGTAGTGTTCCTGTACCACTGGTGCTGGTAGGCATGACACCTGGTTTCACTTGCTGAGGAGTGTTTGTGGCCAGTGTGTGACCTGCTGTGGCTGAGTGTCATCTGGGTACTCTTGTTTCTCTGTTGAACTTCTATTCCCTTGTGGTGTGTCTCTGATGTGTTTTAGGGTCCAAGTAGAATTACAAGAGAAGAAGGGGTGTTGTGTGAAAGGGGTGCTACATAGGTTTAGAGGATGGGAGGAGCAATAGGGGGTCAGATGGGGGAGGATGAGGAGGGAGAGGGAGATGGAGGAGGAGGAAGGAATTGGGATGGGGGTGAAGGAAAAGAAAAAAGAAGAAACACACAAACAAACAAAATAAACAAATAAACAAAAAAGAGTGTTGATGATAGTGGCAGGGAGATAGGAGGATAGAGGGATTAAGAGAACAGAGATAGTGGAGGGTGAGACAGATAGACAGTAAGCAGCCAATTAGTCAGGGAAACAAACATATGGGCAGATGTGGGAGGGTAACTTATCAGGATTTCGTGTGAAACAAAATTAAGCTTATCACGATTAAAATAAATCAAAAAGGAGAAGAGAGAGAAAGGAGAGGAAGAAAAGTAGAAGGAAAGGATGTAAAGAAAGAGGTAGGTAAAAAGAAAATAAAATTGAAAAAAGGAAAAAAAAATTGGCTAAGGATGGCCACCCAGGCTCTTGGGCTTGATGCAAGCTTGGGGAGAGTTCTGTAGTCTTTTGCTCCTGAGGTCTTGGGGTCTTGGGGTGGCCTCACTGCTGGGGTTCAGCCCCCTTTCAGGTGTCAGGTGCTGCTATCACCCCACTGTCCCTTGCTGCCAGTATTTGTTGCTAGAGTTCTTTCTAATCTCTCTCTCCCAGCGTTTCCTCCAGTGCTTGCCTGAGTCTATCGCCACTGCTGGAGCAGGCAGCTGAGCGGCAGGTGTGGGGGCTGGCAGCCTCTTCCCACCTGGAGCTACAGCCCCATGGGCAAGTGGAGGAGGAGCCGAGTTGATGGGCAGCCTCCTCCGGGATGAAGCTACAGCCACCTGGGCAGGTGGGCTAGGGGGGGTGTGCCCACCAGCAGCCTCTTTGGACAGCCTCTTCCCACCTGGAGCTTCAGCCCCCTGGGTAGGTGGAGGAGGAGCCAAGTTGGCAGGTAGCCTCCTCCCTCAGGAACTATTACAGCCACAGGGGCTGGTGGGGGGAGGGGGACAGCGTAGGTCAGCAGCCTCTTCCCAGCGGGAGCTGCAGCCTCGCGGGCAGGTGGGGGAGGGGCAGGAGCTTCGGCAACCCGCAGCTGGAGTTTCTCTGGGTGCAGCAGCACAGGGATGAAGGAGGGAACGCACACCTCACCACCTGGCTGAAGTTTTCCATCCCCACCACAGTCCCAGGCTTTACTCGGCAATGCTTGAGGAAACCTGCTTGCCCTCCTTTCCGTGCTGGCATCTTTCTGGGAGGGGCCTGGTGACCTTTTCCTTCTCTTTACTCCATCTCTTCTACTTCTCTCCGTGTCCAGGACACCAGTGGGGGTGGTTGGTCTGTGTAGTATGTCTGGTCCTCTTCAGATCAGGTCCCAAATTTAGAGATATTTCTCTCTGTAAATCGTTTTTTATGGGAGAGCCCAATCCTAGCATCCATTTGCCACCATGTTGATCCCGGAAGTGCTGTTTCATCTGTTTTTAACTTTTTATGATTATGGAAATTTCAAACACACAAAATAGAGTAATGCACTGACCTCTGGAACTCATCACTTAGATTCAGCAGTTAACAAAATCTCACCAGAGACTCATCTATTTTCATTCTTTGCAGAAGCGTTTTAAAACAAATTCCAGGGCCTCCCCAGTGACGCAGTGGGTTAAAGCACTGCGCTGTGGAGCTGTCAGCAGCAGTGACGCGAGTTCGACGCCCAATTGGGGAGATTCCCACATAGTGCAGCAGACCTCTCCTGCCTCAGCCACTGCTCCCCTCAGCAGTGTATTTCCATCTATCTTCCTGTTCTGCTCCCCACTCTGTCTCTGGTGAACCCTCTCACTGCCCCATGCCTCTGGCCTGCGCCCCAGCTTGTATGCATAAAATTAAAATAAAAAAACAACAAATTCCAGACACGATGACATCATGTTATTTCATCCCTACATATTTTAGTATGCATCTTGAAAATACATAGACATTTTGCACATTTTCTTTTTTATTTAAGCACAATGATATTATCACCTCTTAAAATTTACCACCAATTCTTTGACATGATCTAATGCTGGTTATTCAATAACTGTTTCCAAAATGTCTTTCTATGACTGATATCTTGAACTAAACTTCAAACACACCCATACAGTGCATTTTAAGGGCGTGTTGTAGCCCTTAATTCTCTTTTGTACTGGAACAATCTCTCCATTCCTCATCATCCCCTGCATCTGCTTTTTTCCCCCATGACATTGACTAGTTGCAAAAACAATGTTTTAGTATTTCCCCCCCAAAATCATGTATACATTGAATAATAATGAGTTTTTTAAGTGCCCATAAACATTTATATTATCAACTAGAGCATTTATGAGCACTAGGAATAAACCTCACCACACGACATATAAATTGATGCCCCAATTTTTTATTTTTTTAAAAAAGATTTATTTATTTATGCATATAAGAACTGGAGTGTAGGCCAGAGGTGTGTGGGGGTGGGGGGTGTGTGTGTGAGAGGATTCATCAGAGACAGAGTCGGGAGCAGAACAGGCAGATTGACTAAAATACACTGCTGTGCGAGGCAGGAGAAGTCTGCTGCTCCATGTGGGAATATCCCTGGAGGGGGATCGAACTCATGCTGCAGTGGCTACAGACAGCTTCATAGGCTGAGACTTAACCCCTTGCGCCACCAAAGAGGCCCCCCAATTTTTGTATCCTCAGCTTCCACAGTATGTGAATGTAAGAAATAGAGCACTGCCTCTGGTGGAAATGTGTCAGCCAAGGATGGGGGAGAAGTCCAGAAAATGATGATCAAAGGAAAGACGAAGTTTGGGGATATACACGCTCAGCTGCAAGGACTCAAGATGCTCTTGTTTGCTTCCTGCTGGCCATATCTGGTATGACATGGCTCAGCAGTCTCCCAGAAAAGAGGCAAACCTCTCCTACCTGCAGGTAAGCAACCTATCTCTACATCTGAAAAGCCAATCCAAACATTTTCCAAACAGAGAATTGCTGAGACAGAAGTTTTTTCCAGTGGATTGATTTCTGTAATGACAAGTCCTATCGAACAGTATGAACAATTATACCTAGCAAGCCAGGTTCTAAGTCACCTACATTGAACAGAGAAGAGCATGACCCCAGACTCATCTGGACACCCATGTCAGACCACAGTGCAGCCCTCAGGTCAGCCCTCCTGACTCTATAGGACTTTACACTGGGGAGAATAGGACACACTGTTGAAATGTTAGCCTGTCAACCCTCATGTGACCTTCTACCAGCAATTTCCTTCTCGGCACACACGACATTTCTCAGCTTCCTGATCACACCCTACCATGCTGAACTGCCAGAATTCCTTCTCCAGATCTGTCAACCTTCTAGCCATCTCTTGCTGTTTTCATCCCCCATGGATGAGGGGTTTCCCAGGAGATAGGCTATATCTCATTCTCTCCCTCTCTCTCTCTCTCTCTTTTTTTTAAGATTTATTTATTTATGCATACAAGAGCTAGGGTGTAGGCCAGAGGTGTGGGGTGTGAGAAGATTCACCAGAGACAGAGTTTGGGAGCAGAACAGGCAGACTGACTGAGATATACTGCTGAAGGGAGCAGTGGGTGAGACAGGAGAGGTCTGCTGTGCCATGTGGGTCAGCTCCCTGGCCAGGAATCGAACTCATGCTGCTGCAGTGGCTGCTGATAGCTTCAAGGTGCTGAGACTTAACTCCTTGTGCCAGCAGCTAGGCCCTTATATCTCATTCTCAAAGAAAAGAAGAAAATGAAGAAAGAGAAAGAGAAGATGGGGAGAAAGAAACATTGACAATACTATCTTTCTTCAGAGGCACAGACTCTTTATTATTTCTGTTAGAATGTAAACATAATGAATAGTGCATTAAAAAAGTTATATGATTATTCTAGGTAATAGGATATCATAGATAACTCCTCAAAATATAAAAGGAATGATTCAGTTAAAGAAAAAGGAGGCATGAAAGTAGATACCTAACGAGCCAAAGCTTACTGAATCAAATCTGTGACTCAAAAAATATTTTAAAAAATCCTAAATCAACAATGACACATCAGAAAAGACTAGTAAGCTTACTAAAATCTCAAATATAGCTAAAGCAAAGCAATAACTAAAATGGACAGCCAAGGACAGTGGAACATTTAGTTAAAGGCATTCATGTGTCCCCAAACTGGTGGAGACTGAACATTGTCTCATTGAGGCCTGTGGACATTCTACTTTACAGACAGGTCAGGCTTAGAGACCCCACAGCTAGCAAGAGTCAGGGATAGCACTGATAACACATGGGGCATAGGGGCTGCCTTCCTGACAAAATGGACAAGCACCTACCAAACAGGTTGTGCTAGAAATCCTATCATGAGGAGTCATTCCTCTGAGACTTGAAGGCTTTTTGGTTGGGAATTCCCATTGAAAATGGTCATTAATCAAGGGTTCGTTGACCAGAACTTTTAATATCTTAACAATGGCATCGTATGTGTGTGTGTGTGTGTGTAACAGCAAAGTCTCTAGATGATTTTTCTTCCCTCTGTCATGCAAAGACTTGCAATCTGTAGAGGAGATTTAATTTTCAATTCAACTTTTTATTTGGGGCCTCCCTAGTGGTGCAGGGGTTAATTCTCAGCACTATGACGCTAAGGTTAACCACAGCAGCACTTGCTCCATGCTGGCCAGGGAGCTTCCCACATGGCACAGCAGACCTCTCCTGTCTCGCCCACTGTTCCCCTCAGTGTATTTCAGTCAATCCACCTATTCTTCTCCCCACTCTGTCTCTGGTGAATCCTCTCTCTCACACACACACACACACACACACACACACACACACACACACGCACACCTCTGGCCTACACCCCAGCTCTTATATGCATAAATAAATAAATCTTTTTTAAAAAAAACACAACTTTTTATTTGAAGTTAATTGCAGATTCATGTGCAGTTTTAAAGAAACAAACCAGAGATTCCATGTACCCTTAAACCAATTTCCCCTAAGGGTTAACATCTTGAAAAACTACAGTGGAGGACAGTGATTACTCTTGAAAGGGTGATAGCAGGAGCTACTGACTGAAAAGGGCTCAGGGGAGCTTCGAGGAGGCTGTTAGTCTTGCTTGACCTGAGCACTGTTTACTCAAATGTATTCACTCCACGAAAATTCACTGAACTGTACACTTACGGTTTGTGTACTTTTCTGCATGGATAACTTATCTCAAGAAAAAGAATTTAATCTAATATCCCCCATTATTCTGTACCTTGCTGCTCCCCTGACATTTCTCATTTTCTCCCTTCCATATTCCCCTTTCTCCATTCTCCTGACACTAGTCACCCACTCAGGGCTTGTTCTTTCCCAACACCCCAATCATCTTCTTTTTTTAATTCTCCCAATCAACTTCAAATCATTTCTACAAAACGGGCCTCCCTGGTGGCGCAGCGTTTGAGCGCTGCCCTCTGGAGCTGTCAGCAGCTCCCGATGCAAGTTCGACGCCCGGCCAGGGAGAACCCTACATGGTGCGGCAGACCTCTCCTGCCTCGCCCGCTGCTCCCCTCAGCAGTGTATTTCTGATCTGCCTGTTCTGCTCCCCGCTCTGTCTCTGGTGAGCCCTCTAGCCGCCCCATGCCTCTGGCCTGTACCTCAGCTTGTATGTATAAATAAATAAATCTTTAAAAAAAAATCATTTCGGGCCTCCCTGGTGGCGCAGCGGTTAAGCGCTGCGCTGTGGAGCTGTCGGCAGCGGCGACCCGAGTTCGACGCCCGGCCGGGGAGAATCCCACATGGCGCGGCAGACCTCTCCTGCCTCGCCCGCTGCTCCCCTCAGCAGTGTGTTTCCATCAATCTGCCTGTTCTGCTCCCCACTCTGTCTCTGGTGAACCCTCTCGCCACCCCACGCCTCTGGCCTGTACCCCAACTTGTATGTATAAATAAAAAATAAATCTTAAAAAAAAAAATCATTTCTACGAAACTCCTTCATCCCACCTCCTTGTAATTCTCCTTATTGAGTCTCCATTTGCATAATTAAGGGTAGAGGAGAGAGGGAAGAAAAACACTGATAAGCTAGTCCTTCAGGGACCTGGAGAAAAGGGAAGAAGCTGCAAATAGTTTTAGCATTTGGATAATTTGTGTTCCTTTAACAAGTAAGGAGCCGCATGCAGATCTTTTACCTAAGACCTTGCTACTGGTTTGTTTTGTTTTGAACAAAAAAAGTTTACTGGTTCATCACAAAGTAAAATTGAGGGGTAGCATGCTTCAGGTACTACTTGATCCAGAAGCTCAACAGACATCTTCCGGACTAAGTATCTCTCCACCTCAGTTCTGATGCCTTCTGTGCTAGTTTCATTTCTACAAGTTTTTCACACATGATAGCAGCAGCCTCCATTCTAATGCTGTCCTCTCAGTATTATCCACCCCCTCACACACCCCCTCCCAGAAATGGAGTCCCTCTTTCCAAGGTTCTGATACAATTAGCCCTCATTATTCATAAATTACAGACCAACGAATTCGCCTAGTAGCTGAAATTGATCTGTAACCTCACAATCAATGCTGGGGTCATTTGTAGACATGTACAGAGAGGTGAAAGATCAGAGTCACACAATGCACTTAACTCCTGGCTGAGGTCAAACAAGGTAATGCTCTGTTTTTTGTTTTGGATCATAGGTAACCATGTGGTCCATTTAGTGCCATGTTTTTGGCAATTTGGTGCTTTTTTTCTTTTAAATGACCCCAAATGTAATGCTGGAGAGCCATCCAGCAATCCTACATGCAAGCAAACTGCTTTAAGGAGAAAAGCCATGTGTCAAATAAACTTCTTTCAAACGTGGGTTGCAGAGCCATTGGTTGTGAGTTCAGTGTTCATGAATCAACAATATCGTCTAAAGAGGTCTAGACAGAAACTCGTATAAAACAAGGTTATTTGTTTATTGGTTGATGAAGATATTGTGACCAGAGACTTGCAGGAACTTAATCTTTTATTTTCCCTAGGACAATTGTTCACTGTTAGCTAATTCAGTGTTGTTGTTTTTAAGAATTCAGCTTTTTTAATATATATATTTTTTATTGTTATTTGTATCTTTTACATTTTGTATTCCCCTTGGGTAACCTAACACCAATTCACCCGTGATCCATCTCCGTGGTCCCTTGTGTCCTTTTCTACTCCATTTTGTGCCCTTATCCTCTCCCTCTCCCCCTCAACCTCCCCGCCGCCAGTGTCTCTCTCCTATTTGGTTTCCCTATAGTCCTGTTATAAGTGAAACCTTTTGATATTTTTCTCTTTCTTTCTGGCTTATTTGGCTGAGCATGATCCCCTCTAGTTCCATCCATGTCACTGCAAATTGCATGTGTTTATCTTCTTTCCATGCTGAATAGTATTCCATTGTGTATATGTACCACATCTTCTGGATCCAATCATCTATTTTTAGACATCTGGGTTGCTGCCATACCTTTGCTATTGTAAACAGTGCTGCAATAAACATACCAGTGCATGTATCCTTTTGCAGAGGAGCTAAAAAGGCACTTCTCCAAAGAAGAAACACAAATGGCCAACAGGTACATGAAAAAATGTTCAACATCACTTATAATCAAGGAAATGCAAATCAAAACCACAATGAGATACCACCTCACACCTGTGAGGATGGCACACATTAAAAATACAGGCAACAACAAATGCTGGAAAGGATGTGGAGAAAAAGGAACTCTTCTATACTGCTGGTGGGAATGTGAACTAGTCCAACCACTATGGAAAGCTGTATGGCGATTCCTCAAACTGCTAAACATGGAGCTTCCATACGACCCAGCAATACCACTTTTGGGAATCTAGCCAAAGGACACAAAAACACTAATCCAAAAGAATTCAGCTTTTAATTGAACGTGTTACATAAGAGGTTCAGTCAAAAAGACCAAAGCCCATGTCACCATCACACTCCTCAGATTCTTATTTCTTTGCTTCTACTTTCTTCTGTTCAGCTGGAGCAGCAGCAGCAGCAGCAAAAGGAGCAGGACCACCTGCTAGGGCAGCACTTGCTGCTGGGGCAGACCTACCAGCCCTCACATTTGATGCCAAATTCCCTCTACTATTCTGCAAGGAGTATCAGCCCTCCTATACCCCGGTAAAGGAAGGGAGGGGTATTATTAAAAGAAAGATCAACTGAAGGCTTCTGCATGGGAGAGGTTAATTGACACAGTTGAGGACTACTCTGAAAGGTGAAACTGGCCTTCCTGGTGGTGCAAGGGTTAAGTCTCAGCACTATGAAGCTATTTGCAGCCACTGCAGCATGAGTTCGATCCCTGGCCAGGGAGCTGACCCACATGGTGCAGCAGACCTCTCCTGACTCACCCACTGCTCCCCTCAGCAGTGTAGTTCAGAAGATCCACCTGTTCTGCTCCCCACTCGGTCTCTGATGAATCCTCTCACCACCCCCACCCTACAGCTCTGGCCTACACCCAGCTCTTGTATGCATAAATAAATAAATATTTCTTAAAAAATAAAATAAAAGGTGAAATTATGTATTTATTTATATTATTATGTATACACACTGAGAGCTAACACGCTCATCCCTTTCTTCCTGCTGGGGTCCTAGTATGCTATTAATAGAAGTAAGACCTATACCCTATAGTTAGAAGATAAGAAGAGGGCCTCCCCGGTGGCGCAGCGGTTGAGCGCTGCTCTGTGGAGCTGTCGACAGTGGGGACGCAAGTTCCACGCGGATGCGAGTTCGACACCTGGCCAGGGAGAATCCCACATGGTGCGGCAGACCTCTCCTGCCTCGCCCGCTGCTCCCCTCAGCAGTGTACTTCTGATCTGCCTCTTCTGCTACCCGCTCTGTCTCTGGTGAACCCTCTCGCCGCCCCACACCTCTGGCCTGTACCCCAGCTTGTATGTATAAATAAAAAATAAATCTTTAAAAAAAAAAAGAAGATAAGAAGAGTCTTTTCTAAGTAATCTGAACTGCCAGCAAAGAAAGATCTAAAGATAGAGGCACTGGGAGTCTTAGAACAAACAACCAACCTAGTTACCACAATAAGTAAAACTCAGGGTTGACTCAGAACATTCCATTTTCTTTCTGGCCCTTCTCTCACTTAGTCATAACAAATGCACATGGGTTACTAGCAGCTGAGAAAAAAACTCTTAACAGTGATAAAGACTAAAGAAAACAAACAGAGCAAAAGCTCTGCAAATATGCAGAAAAAGGAAAACTTCAAAATCCCTGTCTTTAGTAACACACAGAGATAAGAGAAGATGTTGTGCACATGAAACAACAGGACACCATCAGAAAAGATCATTGAGAGAACAAAACCATGCTAGTGAAAATGAAGGGCCCCAAAAAACCACAAACAAGCCTTAAATCTCCACAACCAAAAAAAGTAAAACCAAAAAGTAAAGGAAACAGAAAATATGAAAGAAAAGATAACCAACTTAGAGAGATTGCCCAGCCAACTCCCAAATTAATAATCCCTAAAGAAAAAAAACCCCTGAAAATTGAAGAGAAGACAACATCTATGATATTATTCAAGAAAATGTCTCAGCATTGGAGGATGCCCACCTACAGACGGAGAGAGTCTGGGGAAGGTCCAGCACAAGTAGCTAAATGGACCACCATGATTCACATATCATCACATATCGTCATATCTTCCAGACAAAGAGATCACCAGTTCCCAAAGAGAAAAAGACAATTTTCATCTGAAAATCAGGATTCATAATGACTTTAGACTTCTCCAAAGAGTCACATGAAACAAGCAAACCATGGAATGGTGACTGAAAAATTCTGAAGAATTCTATGACCAGTCAAACCATCATTCAAAGTATGAAGATAGAGGGGCCTCCCTGGTGGCGCAGCCGTTAGGAGCTGCGCTGTGGAGCTGTCAGCAGCAGCGACGCCAGTTCAATGCCCAGCCGGGGAGATTCCCACATGTCACAGCAGACCTCTCCTGCCTCGCCCGCTGCTCCCCTCAGCAGTGTGTTTCCATCAATCTGCCTGTTCTGCTCCCCACTCTGTCTCTGGTGAGCCCTCTCGCCGCCCCACGCCTCTGGCCTGTACCCCAGCTTGTATGCATAAACAAATAAATGTTTAAAAAAAAACAACAAAGTATGAAGATAGAATCAGGAATTTTCAAATATTCAAGTTCTTAAAAGTTTATTTCAGGCCTCCGTTCTCAAGAAGCTACCAGAGGTTGGCCTCTGCCAAAATGAGGATGTGATGCAGGAAACAGGTAATCCAGCACCAAAGAGAAGGGAAGGGAATCTCCAGAATGATGATGAAGGGAGATCCCAGAGTGACAATGTGCCCCCAATAAAGAGGGTGGCACTGGACCCAGTGTGACTGAGGCGGTGGTCATTGCAAGGCTTGTCACAACCACGCCCTCTGCTGGTGAGTATGCCAAAGGAAGGAGGGAAATCATGGAGGAGGAAAGCATAAGACCCAACCCGGAAAAGGCAAAGGGAACACCAAGGAAGCCACAAAGGAAGTCCCAGGATGAGTATGTGCAGTAGTCTAGGGACTGGAAGGAGGAAAATGAAGTTCTCCAAGAAATGAATGGAGGTAACTGATCCCCTCATGTGAATAACCTCCAGGAAAATTGTACCAAGAGGCTTTTAGATGGTATGAGAAGAGTTAACAATGTAAGTAGAGAAAACCAAGCTAACCTTGCAATTATTAGCTTAAAACAACAGAAATAACAGAGGAACCATAATCATGATATATCACAATGCCCAACTATGAATATTTGAAGAAGCACGCTAATGTAAACACTAAATATTGATTTAATTTCAATTATTATATAACCGTGCCTGATTTGAGGGCATTAAATCTTCCTAGTATAGTTATAGCTAAATCATACTCTCATAGAAGTTGATAGGTTGGGATTTCTCTGGGCAATTCTGGAGAATACTTGAATCAAAAGGTCATTCGGGGTTGAGCACTGTCAGAAAGCAAGCACAGTTTGATGACTGGACACCTTAACAATTTTTGTATAGGAGGCAGGAGGAACAAAGCAGGGCTAGACTAGCCATTGGTAATGAAGCTGTAGTCACTCATGTTAGCTGGTTTGGTCATCTTGTTTTTAGTTGCTAATGTGCTTATTTTTGTCTTGTTTGCAGGGTGACCTCATCTGATGTTGACCTATGAAGTTATGTTCAGCGGAGACCACAGTAGTCTAGCTGTTGGTTCCAAGTCAGTAAGATGACCAATTATGCCAGTTTGCCTAGGGCTGAGGACTCACCCAGAAGATAGGATTTTCAGTGCCAAAACTGGAATGGCCCCCCAGTAATCTGGGATGGTAAGTTACCCAGTGGACCAGCTACCAGCCATCAGGACATTTTTCTTTCTGGCTAGATACAGTGATACTTCATGGATGACTTGCCAAATCCTGCCCTATCCCTGGAATATATACATGTAGACCATGCACACACACATCCACCATACACACTAGCATGTATAAGACAGTCACACGAGTGCCTCCCTGATGGCCTAGGGGTAAGTCTCAACACTCTCACCTCGGCAGCGGCATGAGTTCGGTCCCTGGCCAGGGAGCTAACCCACATGGCACAGCAGACCTCTCCTGTATTGTCCACTGCTCCCCTCAGCAGTATATTTCAGGAGATCCACCTGTTCTGCTCCCCACTTTGTCTCTGGTGAATCCTCTCGCCCCCGCATCTCTGGCCTACACTCCAGTTCATCTACACATAAATAAATAAATCTTTTTAAAAAATGACAATCACAGGACACAGTCACACAAATACACGCGCACTGCACTACTTGCTATACATACACACGTGTAAACATGTAATTCTAATACATATATACATGTACCTAATGCAAGTGTGCACACATGAAAGTGTACATACACCCAAACACAGTTATATACATTTAGGACACTGGAAAGATGGCAAGAACACGGAGGGCACCATGAGTGTGGATGAAGCTGGCAGGCTATGGAGAAAGGACTTTGAAGAGCAAATAGCAAGGGTGTTGTGCTATCACGGGGAGAGCCCTGGATTCAAAATTGGATGATCCTGAAATTAAATCACAACTGTGCCATTTACTAGCTGTGTGGCCTAAGGCAACTGACTTAACTTCCCTGTGCTTCAGTTTTCCTGTCTATAAAATGGAATGCTGTAAAGATGTAACCAGGCTCCAGTATTATAGGTGCTTAACTGCAAGTCACAATTGTCATTATGACGTCTATATGGGCACTGGATGAATAGAGCCTTCACCTCTGCAAAGTGGTGTTGTTAGGGGAAAACCTTGCTATGGGCATTATTTTCATCCTCCTATTTGAGACCCAGAAATTGAGGTCCAAAGGAAGGAAAATGATCGGCTGTACGGCAGGATGTGGATGATGCTTGCCTTGTCGGAGGCGTCCGGTAGAAGACGCACCAGGCCGGGGCTGGGAGTGTGGTACCAGCTGAAACCAGAGGCCTGCTCATGGGGGATCCTGCCTACTCCCAGCAAGACTGAGCCTGGAAACTGTCCTGCTGCATTCCTGAGGACTGTGAGGTCATTTGCATGATATGCAAAGCAGGGTCATATTCTGCCAGATGGTGCTTTTGGCCCCTTGCCATCATATGATCCACCCAGTGTCTCCATGGGCTTTAACCTTTACCCTTTTCTCTAAACTGGGCATGGGTGCTAGCTCCCCAGCAACGGACTGCCAAGGAGGAACTGCAGGATTAGTGAGAAGCGTGCTGAGCTGGCAGTTGAAGGATCAGCTTTCAGTCCCAGCTCAGGCACTGACTAGTCAAGAGGTCCTCCTCAGGTCATCACTTCTCTTCTCTGAAGCCTGCAGCTGCCCCTGTGTTCAATGATAATAACAGCCTCCTCGAGCATCGCAGAGAGCATTAAATGTAAAAATGAAGGCGTGAATGCATAGCTAGGGCTTGCCCTGCAGTGGGAACTCACTCTTGTCGACTGAATACATGGAGTGAAATAAATAAAGGCTGAGACTTGGGTTCCAGTCCAGGATGTGCCACACATGTGTGACCTTGGGAAAGTCTCTAAACTTTCTGTTTCTTCAGCATGAAGTGACTTTTCTGAGCCTATGTTTCATCATCATAAAGTGAGAAGATCAGCCCTGAAAATCTCCCACCTCCTTTGTAGATCCATTATTTCAAGTCTGTGATTGGAACTAGGAGGGTGTCTGTCTTCCTTTCCGCTGGAGGGTAAACATGGCGTGTGAAGGGTGTCAAGGTTGGGGACAGACAGAGAGAGCCCCCGCCCCACTCTAGAGGTCTGTGTGCTTTGCCAATTCACTGTTAAGGGCTCCACCTTGACATCTTTTTTTTTTTAAGATTTATTTATTTATGCATACAAGAGCTGGGGTGTAGGCCAGAGGTGTGAGGTGGTGAGAGGATTCACCACAGACAGAGTGGGGAGCAGAATAGGCAGATTGACTGAAATACACTGCTGAGGGGAACAGCGGGAGAGGCAGGAGAGGTCTGCTGCATGTGGGAATCTCCTTGGCCAGGGATCAAACTTGTGCTGTAGTGACTCTGGATAGCTTCATAGTGCTGCGCTTAACCCATTGTGCCACCAGGAAGGCCCGCCTTGACATCTTGATGGGGGAGTAGATCAGTTTGTGTTGGGGGGAGATGGAGCTCTAGATAAGGGAGTCCAGGAGGTCTAGGGCTGCCCTGCATTCTCTGTCAGCTTTCTCTGTCTGTTCCAGGACAGCATTGAATTACCACCCAGGGGCAGGCAAGTCAGCTCCTGCTCTGTTCTCACAGGTATGAGGACTTGCCAAGGACAAAGATTACCATAGAAAGGACAGTTTGTGCTAGAAAACCAGAGCAGCCCAGTGGTCCTAAAAGGGGTTCATTCTGGAACCGTGTGGGCGAGATGAACCACAGCATCAGGCATTGAGAGCTGGTGTGATCTGAGAGATGAGGAGAATTATCTTAGAAAGGAGAAGGAGGTGGGCAGCATATTCCGGAAGTCTAGGCTACACTCAACCCTTTGGGGGTGAGAAGGAGAGGCGTCCTGAGAATATGTAGCCAAGAGAGTTGAGGGTAGAACCCACTCTAAAGCAGAAGCTTAAGAGGAAAGGGAAGAAGAAGAAATCAACCTTTGCCTCAGGACATCCTGTGTGCCCCACATCCTCTCATACAGCCCCACACAGCCCTCCAGGCAGGCTTTCTTCATGCTCATTCAACAGATGAGGCAACTGAGACTCCGAGAGACCAAGAGCTGGTCACACAGACAGTGAAGCAGCAGAGCCCAGATTAGAAGTAAGGTCCAGAGCCCCAGCCTCTCCTGCTTCCTCATTCTCTTGGAAGCTTCTTCTAGGCTTTGAGAGAAAATGGGGAAGGGCCAGAAATCCTCCCTCCACTTTTGGGTAGCCTTCCAGTTGTTCTTCTAATCAGAGAGTTCCATGACCAACACACACCATGCCCAGCCCCATTAGCCTTATCACTCTCGTCCACCCAGGACAATCTGATTAAATCCTGCAGTCATCAGGAAAAGGGCTTTTTTTTTTTTTTATAAAAGACTCTGAGAACAAAGACAGGCTGTCTTGCTTCCCTGCTAGGCAGGGCCCTCTCCCTGGCTCTCTGCCTGCAAGGTCAGCACATATGACATGAGAGAAACTTTGTCACTGTCACAGCGGGGAGAGGCTTGGCCAAGCAAAGTCCTGCTTGGACCCATCACCTCTTGGGCTAATAACATGAAACTAAACCCCAGAGAGCATGGTTCCTTGATCCTAGACTCAGAGTGCCCTGCAGCCACCCATCGCAGATCATCAAAACAGCAGTGACTTCCAATGACTGAGTACCCAGCCAGAGAAGGCCCTTTCATATAGTTCTAATTCTCCTAGCCACCTTCAAGGTAGGTTCAAGTCTTCTTTTCTGGGTACATTTTCCATTTTCTTTTCTGCTTTATATATATAGAGAGAACTGAAGTTCAGAGAGGTTGTCCTGTCTGAAGTCATACCTTACAGGGGCCTCCCTGGTGGTGCAGGGGTTAAAGACACAGTGTCCCCAGCCAGGGAGCTGACCCACATGGCACAGTGTTATTTCCTGTCTCATCCACTGCCCCCCTTAGCAGTGTATTTCAGGAGATTCGCCTGTTCTGCTCCCCAGTCTGTCTCTGGTGAATCCTCTCACTCCGCCACTCCGAACCTCTGGCCTACACCCCAGTTCTTGTATGCATCAATAAATAAATCTTAAAAAAAACTCATGCCTTCCAAAACCAAGATTCAAACCCAGAACTGTTTGATTCCAAAACTCTACCCTGCTCCTCTGTGTTTGGTGAATGAATGAATGAATGAATGACTATATGGTTGAATAATGAGTGCATGAGATCAGGTTCAAGAACCAAAGATGAGAATCTAGCATAAATCTTCCCATCTCTTCCCATCTTTGTGGCCTTCCCACAATATTGACATAGATGAAATCAGGTTAAAATAAACACCAATAAAATAAAATAAAATAAACACCAAAGGAAAGTAAAAGAGAGAAAACAGAGGCCTCAAGTAAACTGGGCCACCAAGCATCTAAGGACACAATCAATAGTGAAAAAGCAGCCTGTGATAAGAGTTCAATATCCAGAATATGTAAAGGATTTCTACAACACAACAACAAAACCAAATAACTCAATTTAAAAATAGACAAAGGACTTGAATGGACATTTCTCCAAAGAAGATACACAAACGGTCGACAAACACAGGAAGAATCGTTCAACATCACTAATCAGAAAAATGCGAATCACTTTATACCCACTGAAAAAAAATAAATAAATAAAATAAAATAAAATAAAATATACCCACTGAGATGACGACTATTTAAAAAACAATAGCAAGTGCTGGCAAGGATGCGGGGAAATTGCAGCAATTGTGCACTGTCGATGGGAATGTCCATGAGATCTCTATGGAAAACAACATGGAGGTACCTCAAAAAAACTAAAATATAACAGGGGTTAAAGTGTCAGCACTGTGAAGCTATCAGCAGCCACTGCGGCATGAGTTCCTTCCCCAGAGAGGGAGCTTCCCACAGGCCGCGGCAGACTTCTGTCTCATCTGCTGCTGCCCTCAGCAGTGTAATTCAGTCAATCCACCTGTTCTGCTCCCCACTCTGTCTCTGGTGAATTCCCTGACCCACTCCTCCCCCTGCATCTCTTGTCTGCACCCCAGTTCTTATATGCATAAATGAAAATAAATCTTAAAAAAAATACCGTAAAAAATAGAATCATAATATTCTCCAGCAACCTCACTTCTTCATATATATCCAAACGAATTGAAATTAGGGTCCCGAGATATTTGCACACCTGTGTTCTTAATGGCATTATCCACAATGCCAAGAGGCAAAAGCCGTCCACAACTCCATTGGTGGATGAATAGATAAACCAAACATGGTATGTACATGTAATGGAGGATGAGCCTTAAAAAAGAAGGGAATCCTGACCCATGTTACCACATGGGTGAACCTTGAGGGCTTTATAAGTTCAATAAACCTTGTTGCGACAGGAACTTTGTTGTGGCTTTACAGCAGGAACGGGATGGCAACTCTGCTACTTGAGCAGAAGTTCTTGTGCCATTTACTGAAAGCATGTAGGCTAGGAAAAGCTGATAATGTGACAGTGGTGTGAGGAAAAAGGTCCGAGGGTGGGATAGGAATGGGGCACAAAGTTTCATAAGGGACAGAGAAGGGGGCATCGTGACCATATGTCAAGAGACATTTGTGTCAGCAAAGTATGATGTTATCAGGGGCAGAGTTATCGGAGACCACCATGGAGACAGTCACGTAACCAGGTCAGTAGCGGCCTAGGCATCCCCGGGCCTGCCTCGTGATACGGGCTATTCTCCGTAGGTAGTCAAGGAATGTTCTGCTGTGATGTGCAGATAGCAAGTAGGTCACTGTTACCCACGAGTGGCCAGCTAGTAGCCAGCTCATAGGAACCCAACCTGTCACAAAAACACAAATAATGTGTTTCCACTTCTACGAGTTATCTGAAATAGTCAAATTCCTAGAAATGGAAGGGAGAATGGGGTTGCCTGGGAATGGTGTAAAAGGAGAAGTTGTTGTTAAATGGATTTAGAGTTTTGGCTTTACAAGATGAAAAAATTCTGGAAATTGCTTGTGAAGAAATGTGATTATAATTAACAGTACTGAACTGTTTACATTTAGAGATAGTTATGAGGGAAATTTTCATGTCGGGTGTATTTAGCCACAATTTAAAAAAAAAAGAGCTGGGCCTGGAGACTTACTTAGATGAAGGAACAACTCAGGGGGAGGTTCTTGGGCTGATTGTATCTAACTGAGCCTCAGATCCCTTTTAGCATCAGAACGTTGCCTGGATCCCTGGCTGGCCTCTAGCAGGGCCATCTCTGGGAGGTCACCCGTCTCTCCTCTTCACAACCTTGTTGGTGATGAAAATCCATTCATTTCTTGGCCTTGCTGCCTGAACAGTAGCCTCCTCCGGTCCTGTCTGAGGATCCAAGGACAAGCTCCAGAACACGCTGGAAGGAGGACTTGACTCCCTGGCATAAACCTCATAAATTACACTGGTCAACAGTGAGTCATTACTGACTTAAAAAGGCCCTAATCTGTAGTATCTTGGTGTGCTGAACAAGAATATAACTCTGAAAAATTTTTATTAGCTCTTGTTTTGAAGATATTTCATATAATTCATTTTATATGTTTCACTGTGTAAATTTACCCAGTCGGACTGCAACAACATCCTAAATCAGCCTAGAATGATGTAATATTGCATCGCATTGCATAAAACCATCATGCACACATCATCCAGAGTTGATGGCATCATTTTCTGATGCAATGCAATACTACTGCCAGGCGGCTGCTGAAGTAAGCTGACGTGAGCAGTGCACTATAGAAAGCCCTGTCGGAAAGGTTGAGCATTGAAAATATTTCAGACTTTGTGCGAGACAGTTTCAGCTACTGTTCCATAGAACTGTTATTATTTTATCCATTTAGGCACAATATAGAACAGTATGCCTCGAAAATGTGTTAATAGCGTGGACAATTTCTGCTCTACTTGTGGGGAAGTGACATTTGCCAACCAGAAGAAAAGTTTATCGCGTCTCAAGTGAAGAAGGCTTATCAGCTTTACTTCGGATGCAAGGCTGGTGACCAAGACAAGCCTTGGGCCCCACATATATGCTGTGCTACATGTGCAACACAGCTTTCACAGTGGTTAAATGGCAAAAGGCCATCAATGCCATTTGCAGTCCCCATGGTGTGGAGAGAGCCAAGCAACCACATTAAAGACTGTTACTTCTGCTTGGTTCCTCCTCTTTCCAGCAGAATAACGAAGTAAACAAAGTCAAGACTAGGGTCTCCCTGGTGGCTCAGTGGTTGGGCACTGCGCTGTGAAGTTGTCAGCAGCGGCAAAGCGAGTTCAACCCCTGGCAGGGGAGATTCCCACATGGCACGGCAGACCTCTCCTGCCTCGCCCACTGCTCCCCTCAGCAGTGTGCTTTGGTTGATCTGCCTGTTCTGCTCCCCACTCTGTCTCTGGTGAACCCTCCCACCGCCCCACGCCTCTGGCCTGTACCCCAGCTTGTATGCATAAATAAATAAAAATCTTTAAAAAAAAAAAAGTCAAGAATAGTCTTCCCAAACATTCCATCCTCATTGAGATGACTGGTTCAACAACTTGCTGCAGAGTGATGCGAAACAAGCATGGAATATTTTCGCCTAGTGTCTACAAACTTTCTTGGGAACATTAGGGCAGAAAACTACAAGGAACTATTAGAAGACATGCTCATGCAGTATCAGAAACTTGGCTGCAATATGTCTCTAAAGATCCACTTCCTTCATTCCCATCTGGATTTCTTCCCTGAAAACTGTGGTATGGTGAGTGATGACCATGGCAAATGTTTTCATCAAGATAGTGTATCAGTGGACCAAAGATACCGGGGAAAATGGTCCACTACAACGCTGGCTGACTACTGCTGGACACTCCCCAGAGATGCTCCTGAACAGAGACAAGCGAAGAAATCTAAGAAGTAGTCTATGACTTGATTTTTACAGGTTATTAACCGAAGGCCTATTACTACTGGCATGCATTTTGTGATGTAAACATCCATTTATTTCAGATTACAAAAAAAACTAGAGCCAAAATTAGAATTTGACAGTCATATTCGTGTTGAGCACATACAAATTGATAGGAAATGACTAATTTTATTTCAGTAACAGGACTTTTGTAAAAATTTGTTGCCCAGTGTTGTTATAGGGATTTCCCAGCACCCTCCCACCATCCACCATCCACCCTTTCGGGACATGTTGGTTGGGTATCAGCTCAAGAAAGGCACATGCAGGTAAACTCTGGCCTCGTGGAAGTTATGGTGTGGTGGCAGGGAGGGGAGGCAATGGGCTTTCGGGAGAACAAAATGCAGCGTGATATGCTCTGTGACAGGCTCAGCTAGGGGCACCTGACAGACAACCTGGACCAGCCTATGTTGGAGCCCAGGAAGGAAGTTCAGTCTTAGGCTGAGACTTGAAAGACAAACAAGACTTAAACAGGAAGATGAAGAGAGGGGAGGCAAGGGGAAGATACCTAAGAGAAGCTAGAGCATGGGCAGCTCTCTGGAGATTTTAGAAAATTCAGGGCCAGTTGAGGTCTGAAAACAGGTGAGTCAAGGCAGGAGCGGCGAGAGTGGATGCAGAACAGGAAAGCAGGACTGGATCTTGTAGGGCGATTCAAGCACCTGTGGCACACCTTGCAAGGTGCTCAGCAGGGATATGAACACATATAAAAGAAAATGAGGGGACCCGGTTATAAAAGAAAATGAGCGGAAAGCAAGGGGAGCAGTCAGGGTGTCAAATTCTGGGTCTGAGATTCCTAGAGAAAGCTGTAAGCAAGGTCCTCACCCCCTTACTGTACGTGGGACACCCCTCCACCTCTCCCAGAGGGGCACTTCCCATGCTGGAGATACATCACATCCACCCTACTCTGTTCTTTCTCTGGGCAGGAGGCTCCTTGAAAACAACCCAGCGAGCTCCCTACCCTGCCGCCTGGGCTCTTCTCTGTCCTTGAGAACGTCCCTGTGCTCTTCTTCAATCAAGGCTTGGACGGCCATCTCCACACCTCCCTTCTCTCTTCCATCTGGGCCGTCCCAGCTCTTCCAAATCATTCCTGCCACCCCCTGCTGTGTGCAGCCATCTCTGCCCTTCAGGCCCACAGGCCCCAGGCCCAGCCTGTTCCAGCCACCACCCCTGGGGCCTCTATCTGAAAGCCCACCCCGTGTGGCCTGGTCTGGATTTCCTCAAAACTGCCCAGGGTCCCAGCCCCAGCTCGACTCCACCACAGGTTTGTTTGTCACCTGCTCCTGAAGATAAAGCAAGACCCATCTCCTCCCCCCCTCCAATACTTTCCCTCTCCAGGAGTGTCAACAGTCAAAGTGCAAGGATCACTGGATGTGACTTCTCCCTGAGGTGGGGGAGACCTGTCGCAGGAAGGACTCCCACAAAGAATCAACAGCCACGGCGCCGCCACAGTTGCTCACAGCCCACAAGGAGCCCTGCCAAAAAGGGCAGTGTTTGCAGCCTTCACTGAAGGAAACAGGCGGGGCAAACAAGAAAACTGACTGGGACTTGGCTGAGAGGCCCTGGTGCGACTGCTGGCCAAGGGGAAGGCTCTTGTAAGGCCTTGGGGACACAGCCTTCGAAGTGATTTGATGGGGCATGGCTGTAATAGCCCCCCCCCACCGCCTCCCGCCGCCCTATACACAAGGGTCAGTAAGGATCCCAAGTGTCTATGACTTTGGAGGGGATTGAGTGTACAAAGCTGGGGGCGCTCAGTAAAAGAGTAAACATCAATTTGGAAACACTGAGTTGTTTTTTTTTGTTTGTTTGTTTTTTTTAACTTCACTGAAAGATTTTATTCTAACAGTTTTTTTTTT
>PVIJ01010257.1:0-61375 GCA_004024925.1 Scalopus aquaticus | reverse complement strand
AAAATGGAATAGAAAAGAACACAAGGGACCATGGAGATGGATCACGGGTGAATTGGTGGTGGGCTACCCAAGGGGAATACAAAATGTAAAAGACATAAATAACAATAAAAATATATATTAAAAAAAATGATGACAAAGACCTAGAGCAGGGAACAATGGAGGATAAATATATGGGTACTTGTTTCTCCCTGGATGAGCCTGGATAGGATGGCCAGGGTACAGTAGGCCAGAGAGAGAATGTTCTCATAGGCTATCTACCTCCCAGGGTGGAAAATCTAAAAGGCAACAGGGAGCTTCTCCTACAAATGAGGAATTAATTTTGGTGAGCTCAAAATAACCAAATTAAAGGAAGAAAAAAATGTGCTAAATTAAAACTATGACTCATCAGTTTACCCAAGTGAATGGGGTCTTTTATCTTTTTTAATCACTTTTTCTAGATGGGGAAAGAAAGAGAACTATACATAACATGTCTTTTTAAATAGAGAACATGATTTCCCAGAAGAAATCTGGAGTCTCTACTAGGGCGGACCTAAGAACAAAGGTGGCACAGCGCTCCACCTGTTCCCTGGAAGGGACCATCAGTCCTTCGAGTGTATGAAGGCAGAGGGCCTCCATCAGCATTGCTCTTTGTTCCAGGAATCTGGATCCTCAGACTGTTTGCCAGATGGCATTTCACAGGTAAAGGAGGAAAGGAGGGACTCTCTAGGTTACATATTAGTGGTTCTTCAGCATCCAGCTTGTTATTCCTAAATTCATCTGGACAGAGCACTGCAAGGAATGTGGACAATCCAGCCTCAGGCTTCTGGTCACGGACTATGTCCAGGGTAGACTGGGCAGGAGGTGCCTGGGTGTGATCTACAGAATATGAATATGAACAATGACAATCAATTTGAACAAGCCTGAGCACTGAACAAGCATAGTTTCTGGTCAGAGTAAGTATTTAATAATGGCAGCTGCTACTGTTGTCAATGTGAGGTGTTGTGACTCTCAACCGTCTGGATGAAAAGTGGGGCTGATTCAGTTGATCCAACTTGCTATATGTGTGTTCCTACTTTTCAAAAAGTTTAATTGTACAATGCTATGAAACATAACATGCATAAAGTGCATAAGACGTAAATAGATGCATAATTAAACATCATAAAGCAAAGCATCATATCTACTGTCATGTAACTACTGCACAGATTAAGAAATGGTATATTGTTAGCACTCAGAAGCCTCCATCTCCTGGGTCCTTTTGGGTCATGCATCTCCCCCTGAGGTAAGGTCCATCCTTTTGTGGAAATTACATCTTTGCTATATAAATAAATAATTAATAAACTTAAATAAAGTGTGACTATCTGAGAGATCTACATATATTTTAGGTTTCAGGACAAGTGTATCTTTAACTTTAGTAGGCACTGCCAAAGTCTTTTCCAAAGTGGTTGTACTCTTTATCTCCAAGTGTAAGAATCACCACAACTACAGCTTTATGGACAGATGGTATTGGTTGTCTTTAAGTGTTAGTCAACTTGGTGTATGTGTAGTTGTATTTAACTGGTTTTTTTTTTTTTTTGGTTTGTTTTTGCATTTCCTCAACTACTGACGAGGTTGGGTAGCTTTTCATTGTTCATTGTCCATCTGGATTCCTCTTTTATGACGTGCCTGTTTATCTCTTTGGTCCATTTAAAAAATTGTCTTGTCTGTCTTCTTAATGAATTTTATTCAAATGGATACTTCATTGTCCCAAGTAGCATTTATTGACGACTGGTATACTGCAATTTACAGGATTGATTGTTAAAATTTCAGTTTAACAAGCAGACTGAGAGTGGGGGTAGCTTGAAATCAACCATAGTGTATTTACACCATGGATATCAGCAAATGATACAAATCAGAGCATTTCCCTAATTCCCCTCCACTCCCCATCAAAGTAAGTCAGCTACTACACCACTAGAAAAGACCATCTCTTCTGCACTGCTCTATATGCCTTCTCTCATAAGTCTTTACCATATACATGCGTATTGGTTTCTATAGTCTCATTTAGTTCATTCTTTTGTTTATCCACATGTTAAATAAAGTTACACTGCCTCATCAATAATAACTTTATAATGAATCTTGATATCTGGTAGAACAAGTTCTTTAATCTTCTAAGAATATCTTGTTCATTCTTGCCTGTTGACATTTCTTTGTAAATTTTAGAATCAGCTTGTCTATTTTTCAACACAAAAATTTTATTGAAATTTTAATCATGAGGATATTAGTTGAATGGATCTGTAGATCAACTCTGGGAATTAATGCATATTTTATCGACTTTGAATTTGTGAAAATTTCTTGTTACTGTAATATCAATAGCATGCATTTTCTAAGTCTATTTGTGATTCACCTATGACTACATTGTTTCTTGTCTGACAGAACATTTTCATGATAAAACTTACCAATCTTTTTCTTCAGAGCTTCTAGGATTAATGTCATAAGATTAAAGATCCAATTTAATTTGAAAAATTCTCTGATATCGGGGCCTCCTTGGTGGCATAGGTTAAGTCTCAGTCTATGGAGCTATCCGCAGCCACTGCAGCACAAGTTCAATCCCTGGCCAGGGAGATTCCCACGTGGCACAGCAGACCTCTTCTGCCTGCCCCGCTGCTCCCCTCAGCAGTGTTCTTCAGTCGGTCTGCCTGTTTGCTCCCCGAGCTGTCTCTGGAGAATTCTCTCACCACCACACACCTCCAGCCTACGCCCCAGTTCTTGTATGCATAAATAAAAAAAATTATCTAATATTTCTCTGTCATTTGATGATTTCTTTTTTTAATTTTTAATTTATATATTTTACATTATTGTGTATTCCCCATAGATTACTCACCACCAATTTACCTGTGAGCCATCACTATAGTCCCTTGTGCTCTTTTCTCCTCTGTTTTGAACCCTTATCCTCCCCATTCGTTGCTGAATGTCTCTTATTTATGGTGCCATTTGATGATTTCTTTAAGATTAAAATCCAAAGATTTTAATCGTTGATGCACCTGGAATTTATATTATGAAACAGAGCTAGCTGTTCAAGTTTTTTTTTTTTTTTGTTTTGTTTTAAAGATTTATTTTTTATTTATACATACAAGCTGGTGTACAGGCCAGAGGCGTGGGGCGGTGAGAGGGTTCACCAGAGACAGAGCGGGGAGCAGAACAGGCAGATCAGAAACACACTGCTGAGGGGAGCAGCGGGAGAGGCAGAAGATGTCTGCCCCCCCCCCCCATGTGGGATTCTCCCTGGATGGGCGTCAAACTCGCATCGCTGCTGCCAACAGCTCCACAGTGCAGCGCTTAATCGCTGCGCCACCAGGGAGGCCCAAGTATTTTGTTTTTTAAGGTGGCTAACTTATTGTCCCAATACCAGTTATTAACCCTCCATCAACCCCTACCTGTTTGAAATATCATCCTTATCAGCAACAAAATATCATAATTTAATATTTGTGTTTATTCTTGGACTTTCTCTTTTGTTTCATTATCTATTTGTTTATAGTATCACTGTGCAATAGAAATACCACGTGAGACACAAATGTAAGATATATGCATTTAAAAATATTCCAGAAATCATATTGAAAAAAAAGGAAGAAGTAAAACTATTGTTAATATATTTTATTTAACCCATTTTAGTCAAATATTATAATTTACCATGAAATCAACATAAAACAAGAGCTATATAAAAACTGAGGTAATTTACATTGTTGCATACAAAATCTTTGAAATATGGCATTTCATACTTGTAACACATCTTCATTTGGACTAGTCATATTTCAAATGTTTACTAGCCACATGTGGCACTGGCTGCCATTTTAGATAGCTTGACATTTTTAAGGCCGGTCTAGACTAGCCTTTGCTCTGTAAAAGTTTAATATTGCTACTAAAGTCTGGCTTAATAGTTGGTTCAGTGAGGACTTTTCACTCCCGTTAGAACTTCAGTCTCTCCTCACTATGTGTGACTATGGATTATAGTACGGGTTATAGTCCCCTTCGCCGTTCTGTCCTCAGTAATTATACTTTGCCCAATTCTTGTGGTCTTACCTCCACATGTCCATTTAGTATTTAGTCCACCACCTGAGAGAACTTCTATACAGATTTCTGGAAGTCTTTCTTGTGAAGCTTCCTCCTTTTGAGTAGTCTGCTCTCTCTGCCTCCTAAAGCGAGTCTTTCTCCTCACTTCAGCAAGATGCAGTGCTCTGTTTGGAGTTGCCTCCCTGTACCATGGTCTGGAAAGTGTCTTCAGGCAGCCTATCTGGGTGATCCTCAGGAGCACCTCACTAGTTTCTCTTCTCTGTGGGATTACAGGTGTGCTGTAGGTGAGGCTGCAAGTGGTGGTCATACTGGACAGTCAGAAGCAGAAGACTTACTTCAAGTTTGGGGGTTTATTTACTAGTTCTACTGTTTAGTTATTTTGTAACTATGTTGATTCCTTATTATTTTTCTTAATTTTATTTCTTAAAGCTTCACTTTATTTTTTTTAGTTTATTAGACTATTTAGGGCTCTGAATTTTTCTCTGAGGACTTAGTTATTGCCCATGAGTTCTGGTGTGCAGTATTTTTGGGGTAATTATTCTCTACATAGTTTGCTCTTTTGATTTTGGTTTACCCTTTGCCCAAGAACTATTCCAGAGTTTTAAAAGTTCTGAGATGGTAGAGACTTATGTTCCAGTTTTCTGGCCCAGTTATTACCTTTCAGTTATACCACATTATAAGTAATCTATACTGTTTATACTTTTTGAAAATTTACTAATGTTTTCTTGGTAGCTTAATGTGTAATCACTGATTTCACTATTGTAAACATGGTATTACTTTTCAGGATCTAAATTATTGATTACTTTAAATGAATAAATGTTAACAATTTGAGCATGAGAAATAAAAATAAAATTTACAAAAATACTATATATATGTATATTGGATGTATGTGTGAGAGTGTGTGTGTATTATTTTAAAACTTTGGGTGTAGTATAAGATTTTATTCTATAAATAAAACATAGAATTTTATCCTATAAATTCTGTAAAGGAGATTTAGTCCTAGAAAAAGTGTGAAAGTTACTAGCTAAGATGACCTCAAAGGTCACCTAGCAAGTATAACCATCAGTATAAATTTGTGTAGGCCCTAGAGTGACCCCTGACTTGAGCTGATATTGAACCTAAAATATTCTTTCCTTTTACTTTTTCCCCCTATAGGATATGCTATTAAAAGAAATCTAGGTTACACAGACCCAAGCCAGGTGTGACACCACTCTGTTATCAAAAAGTGAGAGAACATTAAACAAATTTTAATTAGTCTTAAGAAAAGCAAAGGTGAAATGAAAATTTAATTCTCCTGAACCTTTGTTTAAAATGCATTTTTCCATCTCTACTGTAAGGAGTGAATTTTAATTAGCTTGATTCTCACTGTTGGTCATGCATTTGTAATCTTTGTTCACACTTTGAGACAGAAAAATTTGATGAAAGAAATCAGACAATAATGGAAATCTTGCCTGAGCAGAACAAATTGGAATTATCAAATATATTGCAGGATGACTGGTATGCTGCAGCTGTAGAGAACAGAAGCATAAGGGCTGATGGCTCAAAAAAAAAAAAAAAATCCCTCTCCAAAATGTTGCAGGTCAGCCTGGCACAGTCTTGTTCTGCAAGGAGAGAGAATCCCAGAATAGTAAGTGCTTTGGTGCAGCACTGCCTGAGTTTGAACCTTGCTTCTAACCCTTTTTGGAAGACCTCTTAATTCCTCTGATCCTCAATTTCCTCCTCTGTAAAATGGTATGATAATATCAACTGTGTAGCCTTGAGAGGAATGACAGAAATTAATTATATGAAAGTATCTGGCATGTAATAGGGGCTCAGAAAACAACTAAGAGAATTTGTGGCTGGACTGAAGAATCCCAGCTTATTTCCTCTCGAGAGGGAAACAGGGTGGAGCCAGACTAGTAGTGCTGTGGGGGCAGGGTCTTCCTGACCTTTTCTCAACCTTCTGGGATTGCAAACAGTTAGGATCTTTTGCATAGGAGTCCATTCAGGAGCCTAATCTGTAGTTATGAAAGTCCAGAGACGCCAGGGCTACCCTTCAGGGCAGCTAGAAGGCTCAAGGCACAGTACATCAATAAGGAAATGAGTTTGGAGTTTCCTTGCCAGCAAGTAGGTCAAAATCACACAAGGTGTAGGTGTGTGTGTGTGTGTGTGTGTTGTATATGAAGATGGAGGGGATTGGTAAAACATACTATTTAGGGTGATATGGAGAAATATCAGAGAGGGTGAAGACAGTTTTTGGCGTTGGCCTTACAATTTAACAGAGAAAACAACTATAGCCACATGGAGGACTAATTAGAAAGATCCCTGGGTCATACATTTTTTTCTTTTCCTGTGACAGTGTCAAAATAAAATATTCTCTGAGGTCTTCATGACCATGTATCCAGGTTGCAATTTAGAAAATAGTCCATATTTCCCTAGTGCATCGTTCAGATCTTGTTTCCTGACCACCTCTTGGGCGCCCATAATTCCCTCCTGTTAGGATTGTGGACTCAGAGTATTTGGCAATGTCTGGAAACATTTTGGTTGTGCCAGTGGAGGTGGTGGTATCCGTAGCTGTTAAACATCCTACAATGCATAGAAGTATCTCACCCTTCCTCCCCCCACCATTCCCTCTGATTTGGGAATTAGGTGAAAAATGGGCCCAAGTGGTTTTCCCTCTGTGAAGGGTCGGGGTAAATGTCATAACGATAACGGGAAAATGGGGCTTCAAAGTTGGTCAAAGGCAGTGCCCAAATTGCTTACCGGTCACTATCTTGGTTCTGTACCCGCATGCACAATTACAAGACTACTCAGGCTTAGTAAACAATAACAATGAGATTTATTTAACAAACAGGAAAAAGCAAAGAATTACTAAAGTCAACATATGGCCGTTTACCTTACTTAAAGCAATGTCCAGTCCTTTTAAGTCCCAGAAAAGTAACAAAGGAGGCGTCTTCCCACCACTGCTGATGTGGAGCTCCTCTTCCAAATAGGCCACGTTTCCAAAATGGTGTCTTCCTTCTTCTGTAGATGCACAACAGCCAGAGTGTAGGCCAGGTTCCGACACAGAAGACAACTGGAGATGCTCCCAGAACTGCCAAGGTGCCCCAGCACAGCACCAGGCCAACAACACTGTAAATGTTACAGGGCAGGGAGAAGGGCACCCCTGAAACCCCAGACCTGCCCTGTTCGAAATGCGTTCTTCCATCTGCCGCATCAATACAAAACATATAGTACCTTTTGTGGAAAGAAACTTTAGTACAATTAGAAAAGGCAGAGAAGACAAAGAATATAGTATCTAAGTCAAGCACCCAATGTTAACCAACTCCTCGTGGGTACAAGTCCACCCAAACGGGATTGGCCCAAAATAAGTCTCGAAAGCCTGCCACAAGTCTAGAACAGCTTTTGGCAGTGATCCACACATAAGGGTCAGAAACAGACAATTCCGGGAGGAACCAAAATACCTTTTGGCAGGGACCCATCCAAAAGGGTCAGAAACAGTCAGACAATTCTGAGAGGAACAGAACAAAATCAAAACCAAAATCAACATAGCCATCGTTAACTTCCCCGTGGGTCTCTCGCCCACATCTCTTTCAGTCAGTCCAGGCCAGTGCCGCTTCTTTACAAGTCTCTGCTCCTTGGGCCTCTTTTGGCTTTCCATCCTTCTTTGTCTCCTCCTGTCTTCTGTCTGTATTCTGTGTCTTCTGTGTGTATCCTCTGTGTGACCTGTCTCTCTTCTCCAGCTTCTTATATCCTGCTCAGTTCCACCCTACCTTGGGTGGGACAGGGAACCTGGGACACACCCTTTTTCCTGGGGGACCACCCTGTTACATAAACAGCAACTACAGCGGCCAGACGGCCCACCAGACTGTACTCACGCATTTTAGGAAGTAGCCAGCTTTGGGCCTCTGCCTTCTTCCTTTGGTTGCAGTAAAGACAAAAGTGGGAGCAGTTTCCTTCTCTCGGCTACTTGCAAAGCCTCCAAAGTCGCTGGTCCTAAAGTCACTAAAAATTCCAAAAATGCTCAATCTGAAATTCTATTTCCTGTCAGCTCAAGATTTCTGGCGTCTGATTTCCAAACTCTTAATCTTCACGGCTACATTTTCTGCCGCTTCTTTTCCTGCGTAGTGGCTACTAAGTCTCCTTATTCTTCAGTCCTTTTTATTTCTTATGAGAAACTCCACCCCAAACTGCAAACTTCGCATTTTCCCTGGGGCTTTCATTCTCATCAGCAAACTCCCTCCAGGGGGCACCAACTTTACCTGACTTTGGACTCAGCCCCGTTATAATAATACTTAATGTCATGTTCACATCCCTGTCAGGATGGCCAGGCAGCTTTTCCCTGCAGTCCCTGATGTCCTGGTGCCAGCTCCCTCCCTCCGGGGCACATTCTTCCTGCTCAGGGCAACCTGACTGATTGGCACATCTCATCCATATACATATCCCCAATTAAAGATGTCTCATGATACCTGCAGACGGGCATGAGCGGTGGTGTGAAACTGAAAGCAGGGACCTGTTCATTTGCAGGAAAGGGAGACAAGGCACAGAAAACCGGGAAGATTTGGGGGAAGCTTTTATGGGGATCTTATTAGCCTGCTAGCCATCGACTTCTTGAAGCAGGGACTCCAGACCTAACACAGCCCAAATGTTCACTGCATTCACTGATAACACCCAAAGAGACCCCTAAGCCTTGCCCATGGGGGCAAGCACTCTCTGGCAGCTTCTGGGCAGTTCAACCACCTGGTTGGTGTCAGTGGTGGACACCCATGTCCAGCTGCGCCCAAACTGGCAGTGGCCTAATCTTTGAAAGAACCTGAGGGTGATTGGGGAGCTGGGGGCAGTCAGAGGGTGGAAGCTTATTTTTTGCAATTTCAGACCAGGATTCCAAGTCCCAGGAGTGCACTCCAGCTTCCTCTGGGCTGCACCCTGGGGGGATGTGAGTCAGGGCTGAGACCTCCAGCCCTGGGGGCTCTGGGCTCCTCTACAAGGGCTGCAGGGGAAGGTGGAACCACTGGTCGAACTGGCCAAGATAAGATTTCCTGTGAGCTGAGTCAAAATCCGCCCTCAGGCTGGGTATGCAGCAGTGCGGCAGAACACTCCACTGTGGTTAATGATTAATTCCTTATCACCCCGCCTCCAGTAGTTTCAGGGAGGGTACTGGGGGGTGGGGGGTGGGCCTGGCCGGCAAGTGCCAGGCAGCCCAGAGGCTTGCGGAGGGCTAAAACAGTTCTCACCCGGCGGAAGAGACTGGTCAGCGTGGCTGGGCAAGGGTCTCACAGCAGAAGATTAGAACCTCATTCCTTCTTCAGCACTCTTCCTGAACCAATCAGCCAGCCGCTTACACACCAAAACTCCACCCCCAGGTGCCTCTGGGGCCTCTGCTAGGATTGGGTCTACTCCAGGAAGTTTTCATGAAAGTTCCTGAAATATGAATTTACCTTTTCCAGGTGAGCACCGGAGAGAGAAAATCCTGCGCCCACTCTGGTGAGTTGCAACACAAACTTGGATTCTGCCAGAAGGAGGTGGGGGAAGTTGAGAAGGTTTTGGACCTGGTGGCGTGGCTCCCTCCATCATGGCTTCACTCGGCGGTTCTGGCAGTGACTGCTCCCATATCATCGATCACAGCCATGTCTCCCAGTTTGAGGTGGCCACCTGGCTCAAAATCACCCTCATCCTTGTGTACCTGCTCATCTTCGTGGTGGGTATCCTGGGGAACAGTGTCACCATTCGGGTCACGCAGGTGCTGCAGAAGAAAGGCTACTTGCAGAAGGAGGTAACAGATCACATGATAAGCCTGGCTTGCTCGGATATCTTGGTCTTCCTCATTGGCATGCCCATGGAGTTCTACAGCATCATCTGGAACCCCCTGACGACGCCAAGCTATCCCCTGTCCTGTAAGCTTCACAATTTCCTCTTTGAAGCCTGCAGCTATGCCACGCTGCTGCACATTCTGACACTCAGCTTTGAGCGCTATATGGCCATCTGCCACCCCTTCAAGTACAAGGCCTTGTCCGGGCCCTGCAAGGTGAAGCTGCTGATCGGCTTTGTCTGGGTCACCTCTGTCCTGGTGGCATTGCCTTTGCTGTTTGCCATGGGCGTTGAGTACCCCCTCTTGAATGTGCATAGTAACCAGGGCAACACCTGCAATCAATCCCGCACCCGCCACCACGAGCAACCTGAAAAATCCAACATGTCCATCTGCACCAACCTCTCCAACCGCTGGACCGTGTTTCAGTCCAGTATCTTCAGTGCCTTTGTGATCTATCTTGTGGTCCTGGTCTGTGTGGCCTTCATGTGTTGGAACATGATGCAGGTTCTCAGGAGGAGCAAGCAGGGGGTGGTGACCGGGCCGGTAATGGGGCTGCAGCAGCAGCTGAGGAAGTCGGAGAGCCAGGAGAGCAGGACCTCCCGGAGGCAGACCATCATCTTCCTGAGTGAGTGCGGGGTGGGGGCAGTCTGCCAGCAGAGCAGCCCCCGTCCCTACCTTGCGCCTGACTGGGATTCTCCCCACCAGCCTTGAAAGTATACACTTAAGTTTGTTGAGGCTGAAGAGGCTTTGATTGAGCTGGGTTTCTGGATGTTTCTTCTGTGCATGGGAATTTGGGTTATGGTGAAAAGAGCACTGGAGGAGGAGTCAGAAGGCGAGGGTATATTCCAGAGCCAGCACCTCTGACTTCTGGATTCTCTCAAAATAGCTATAGTGTAAACGGGTATAATGGAAATAACAACACTGAGAAATGTGAGGGTCAAATTAGGTCAAAAGAGGTGAAAGTTCTTTGAGAAAGAACCAAGTCCTGCCAAGAGAAAAAAGGCTGGTTCTTATCTTATCCTCTCTTTATCCTGGAGGACCTTGCTCAGGTAATTAGATTTTGTTGGCATTTTTCTGTTCCTTTAAAGAAGGAAGGAACCCAGCGTCTCCAAGCCGCTATTTTACACAAAGCTCTCCTGGCTGTGGTCTCCTATCTAACCTTCAGAAGTTGGAGCTTTCAGACCAGCATCCCTAGGGGAGTGCTTGAGTTTCCTCTGTGGTGGGTCTGTGTCCATCTGAGCAGAAAAATGTGGCAGGGCCAGCTGCCTGCTGATCTGATTGAAAAAATCTGGTTTCACAGACTCCTGGGACCTGATAGATCATTCAGAATATCCAGTTCTCAGACAGAGAAAGGTGTTTGTTTTCCAGACTCTTGTTGTGATGCAGATATTTATATAAGGTCCTTCTCTGTGTCAGAAAGGAAATGAAGACCTTCAGAAATGGGAGCTGGTGGCTGCCCTTGGGGAGATGGCAGTTTAAGGGAGACATGTGTGTGAGAAAGGATTTTAAAATACTGTTTAGAAGAAGCAAAGAGATGTTGAGGGTGTATGAATTAACAATTTTGTGAGTACAAAAAATGGGAAAATTCTCCCCTCTCCCCTTTCCTGTTTGGGTCAGGAGAGAAAATAAATCATGGTGCTGTTTGTTTTGGTGTGGGAAACATGGGCAACAGGTTCCATGTCCTGGAGTTAGATGGGAGAGATTTAAAGACACTGTAGGAGAGGTGGGAAAACCAAGTCTTGCCCCAGGCTTCTGGTGTGTTCCTACAGCTGACTTGAATTTGCTGTGTGCAGATAGAGGAAAGAGTTTGCAATTTGGGGATGCCTGCTCTGCCTCAGGGGCTTTGTGAGGTTGTTTATATTTCCATATTGGGAAGAAGGAGTTTGAAGCTTAGAGAAGTCCTAGTTTAAATGCACATAAGTACACTTCCAGATTCCAATAGTAGTTGCCCATGACTTTCACGGACTTGTGACGGCAAGATAAAACAAAGCAGGTCTTTCACAAGGAGGGTCTACCTAGATTTCTGCCTCCTGAGGTCAGCCTTTCTGGAAGTTGAAGTAAGATTGTAACAAGTAATGTCTGGGGCCTTGGGAAGGACACCCAACCCATCTCAGTTTCTCTCCTCACCCCTGTCTGCTGCCCAGAATATTCCAGGAAGGAACAGATATTGCCTTTGCTGGAACACCAGTTTAAAGGCTAATTCTCCCTTCCCTATGTACCCTTAGGCATATCTTAAATTTAGCAATTTATACTTTAGTGTGAATTTCTTCTTCTCCTCCTCCTGTTCCTCCTTTTTTTTTTTTTTTTTTTTGGTACAAGGCACTGATCTAAGTGGTAAGAATTAGGGGATAGACAAGATTAGGCAGTGTCTTCAACTACCTCCCTCTCTAATTTAGGAATTAAGACTGTATCTTTTGACCAAAGAAAATTAATTGTCTCTTTGTTCTCTACTGACCCCTTCCCTTCTTTCTTCTCTTCCCAATGGATAGTTTTAAGTCAAAGTCAGTCTTTTTGTAGCATGAAATCTGAATGCTACAGATTTTTATTTAGAGATGGATAGGAACCTTGGAGATTGACCCATCCAGTCTATGATCACCTGGAATGAATTTGTTCTTGTGGCTGCACTCATTGTTTCATTGTTTTCTCCCTCTTTTTTGCAACTAGTATTAACTACCCACTGTGTTCCCTGCCTAAAGAGTGTTAGATGACACTGAGCTGCTCAGTGTGCGATGTCTTGGGAGAATTTGTTTGTGTTTAGCCCATTTCCTCTGCAACATATTTTTAAAGCAGTTCTTACAAATGCCCTCCTCTCCCAATGAATTTCCAAGACCATTGAAAAACAGGAGCCTCACTAGTTAGCTCATGTTAGGAAATAAATTAATGGAGTGAAGAAGAAGAAAGGGTGCCTGCATCCATCAGATTAATAAAATACAGTTTACTTTGTAAGTTTCATGAAACTCATGTTTTGGGGCATTTTAACCCAGGACAAGTGAATCTATAAATTGTTTACAAAGTGCTGAATTTAGTAGAGTGACTTAGGAGTCTTTTTAGTATTTCAGTTAACAGCTGTAGCAAATTAAAACAAATATTTGGTCATTTCAAACATTTTGCATTTAACATGAAATGTAAATGATGACATAGCACAAGATGTCTTATGGTTCTTGAGGCAATAAAAACAAAAGTGTTTTATCCCTTGTTAAAAATGCTAACTTTGCATAACAGAAGCATACTTTATAAATCTACCCAAGATGAGGGAGCTTATGTAGAAAATATTAATTTTCCATCCTGCAGCTTTTGCTATTATGCCTCAGCCTAGCCAGTGCTGGGCTGGTGAATAATGAAAGCAAATTGGGAACTTTGGGAGAGACAGAGATGCTGTGACTATTTTCAAGCAACTTGTAGGAGAAAACAACATTGTAAAAGTGCACATTCCTGGAAACATGAATGTCTCCTTTTGTTTCTTGTTAACTCAGTGAAAAATCAGTACAAGACTTCCTTCCTTCTGTAAGTTCGTGACTAATTTGGCCAGGAAAATATTGGCTGTTTGTCTGGATTTCAGTCTTTTGTAGAGAAAAGGCACTAGTGCATTTGACTCTCTATTTCTTATAAGTTGAGAAACTATAAAATGATCCTTTGTTTCAAGAGGTCTTTAGATATTCCATATTATCTCTCTGAACTCTCACTTGAGTTATTCTCATTGCACGTGGCATCCAAGACTTGAACACCTATGTTTGTGACTATTCCACATGTGACCTGCTGTCAAGTGTCACCTCCAAATGGTACAGCAAAAATAGTTTAAAAGAAGTATAGTTTTAATTTGTAACTCTCAAGAGCATAAAAAGATTGGGACTAGATTCTAGCTACCTCTTAGAAATCTATAAAGCAGTAATTGGCTTTCAATGATAATGAAAAATTATAGATAATTGTGAAATCACAAAATTAAAGAAATTGTATAGATTATTCAGGACTGCTTAATAATTACACTCTTGAATTCCAATCTTGAATTAGATGGAAAGGGAGGGAGGTGCACATAGTGGTAGGAATTATAGATGAGATTGGATTGCTTAGGGAGACTATCTTGAGAGGACATCATCCATCACATGTATTTAGATGGAAAAAGATTGAGAGTTGTTGCTGCACGGATTACTTCAAAAAAGAAGATTGGTGTGTATTTAGCTACTTGTGTATTGGGTCAGGAAGAAGCAGAAAGAAGATTAGAATCACATCTTCTGGGTTTTAGAACCCAGATTTAGAGGTCTAGGTCATGTCATGTATGTGAGAGAGAAAGCTGAGATGTGGAGAATGGGTCTTCTTTATCTGAAGAAAATTAGTACCTGAAAAGAACTCTTAAAGTTAGTTCCTTACAATGGAGTAAAAAAAATTCATGTGAAATGAGGTTTTATTAGGTCTTAATTGTGAAAATTATGGAGAGATTTGTGTTCTATTTCATGACACTTAGCTTATTATTAGAGCTGTATGTTAATTCTTACAGTAACTTCTCGGAGTGAAACAAGTGTGGCTTTTTTGAGTGCATAATTTTTCTGACAAAACTGTATGATGGCCTTTGTGTTTTATTTTCTCAGCAAGATTGTAAAGAGGGCTTTTCCCCACAGGCTTCTCTTAATTCTTTGCTATTTGAACCATCCTTATTGAAGCACCTATCCTGGCTTCATCCTTGTCAGTTTTCGTTCTTTCAGGATTTTGGTAATTAGTACAAACCTTCATTTGTCAGTGATTTGGCATTTGATTCATGTTTCTTTAGCTCCCCATTGGAGATGTCTTGAAATTCTGTGGGCCATATCCCCCAAATTTAATTAATTTAAAAATCACCCTCTACACTCCAGTGTATATCAACTGATTACATGAAAAAGAGTAACTGAAAATGTTTTTGAAGTATAAAAATAATTTTTTTAAATAGTTATTTTCTTCACTAGCTTAAATACTGCTTTTACAATCATGTTTATGCCATTAATTTATTAGCAAAGGCCTTTTGTTGTTAGGTAGTGAGATAAGACAACTTAGTCTTCCAGGGAAATGCCATCAAAATTAAATCAGTGAATTTTTAGTGTAAGATATTATTTTGACTCAAATATTTGGGTATTTTAGGAAAAAAAAAATTTGCCTCAAGATTATTCCCTGTATTTTCTCCTTTTATTGGTATAGATATGGCTGTAATAAATGATATTTCATGTTTATTTTTCTATTTGTGATATCAGTCATAAATTGCAACTATTCTGTGATCAGCCTGGCAGACAAATGTAATAATGCTGCTTTATTTTTATAATCAGTCTGTCTCAAAGATTTCATTTATCTGTTGGGGAGATACATAGATTTTGTGGAAGGGAATATTGGAATCCTAGTCCTCATTCATTAACAAGCCTGTTTATCTGTTTTAGTAATTTGCCTCAGGGGGGGTGCCATAGTGTAATAAGGCAGCCAAGGCCTCTCTTGAGCAAACCGTTCAGCTACTAATGCTAAAGCTGCTCAGAATAAAAGTCATTTTTGAGTAGAGGAAGAGACAGAACAGAGGAAGAATTTCAGGTCAGGTGTCAAAGAGCCTGGTTCTGCCCCAGTAGACAAGATTCCCTGATCTACCACTTGGGCGACACTGTCTTATCTCACCTGCTGTTCCTTCAGCCCACCTTGCCTGCTGATCTGCAACCTGGAGACAACACATGAATCTCACCTCTACTTCCTGGCTATTTCCTGAGCACTGGAGAGAAGACTGGTCATACGTTCTTCTAGATAGATGGTGTTCAGCCACACTTGGGCCTGACTCTCTAATGGGCACCTTCCTTTCCAAGCTTCTTCCCAACATTCAAGCTCCTAGAGTGCCTTTTTTGCTTTACTTCTGGATAGACTGCCCTATAGGGGAGGGAACTTGACTTGATGTGTCATCTCTGGAAGAATGTCTGCATCTACTCTTGCCCTTGTCCTGAGTATTCTTCAAGCCACAGCCTCTGGGATCTCGTTGATTCCCCCATGCACAAACCCATTAAAATTAAGCCCATCAGTGGCCTCCCATGGCTCTTAACCGCAAGCATCAAAACACTTAAATAAGTGTCCCCTTAGTTGTCTGCCTCTCCAGTTTTACTGAATGTAGTTCTCCCTTTTGTTTGTATGCTTAAACTCCCTGAACAAAATACCACAGACCAAGTGGCTTAACCAGCAGACATTTATTTTTCTCATAGTCCTGGAAGCTAGAAATTTGAAATCAAGGTGCTGGCAGGTTTGGTTTCTGGTAAAACTTCTTCCTTGGTGTGCAAATATCCCCCTGTATGCTAAGTCCTCACAAGAACTTTCCTCTGTGTATGTGGAAAGAGATCTCTGTTTCCTTTTCTTCTTGTAAAGATGATAGTTCCATTGGATTAAGACCCACCTTTGTGATCTCACTTAACCTTAATTACCTCCCTAAGGATCCTGTCTCCAAACACAACCACATTGTCAAATAGCGCTTCAACATAGGAATTTTGGACAACACAATTCAGTCTAGAACACCCTATAATTGCTCTGCTCCATGGGTACCCCTTCAGTTTTGCAACAGACTGCCATGCTCTGTCCTACCAGTTGGTCTTAACACATGCTTCCTCTGCTTGAAATGCTTTTTTATCTTATTTCATGCTCTACCTGTCCTCTAGTATCCCCTTCACCAATTTAACAACTTCAGATTTCTCTCAGGAAGGAAGATCCCTGACTTAAACCTCCCTTGCAATACACTCACAGTTATAATTTTACGTTAAATGGTGTTATCATTTGATTGTTATGTGTCTTCTAATTCCCTGAAGGCAGAAGCTCTCCTCAATTTGATTCACCATTCTACCTCCATGCTAGCATAGGTGTTTAATGAGTTGGTTGACTGGATAAATGAATGAATAAATAAATCACTTTGGAAATGGGAAACAATGTTCTTAGTCATACATGTTTATAGAATAATTCTCCCCAAATTTTCTGTTTAGTCTAAACCTAAAGATTCTCTGTTTGAAAGGGACCTTGTTTCTCCTTGGCCTTGGAAAAGTAAAGCCATGATGGAGGACACTTTAAATTTCGCTCTCCTTAGCAAAGGAACTATTCATGTTAATCAGTCCCTTATATCAGCTTTCAACTGCTAGAAGTAGCCATGAAATAAAAGAGATTAAGATAGTGGTTAACAGGCCTCCCTGGTGGCGCAGAGGTTAAGCGCCACTCTGTGGAGCTGTCGGCAGCTGCGATGCGAGTTCGACGCCCGGCTGGGGAGAATCCCACAAGGCGCGGCAGACCTCTCCTGCCTCGCCCGCTGCTCCCCTCGGCAGTGTATTTCTGATCTGCCTGTTCTGCTCCCCGCTCTGTCATGGTGAACCCTCTCGCCGCCCCACGCCTCTGGTCTGTACCCCAGCTTGTATGTATAAATAAATCTTTAAAAAAAATTAAAAAAAAAGATAGTGGTTAACAGTTCTTAGTAACCTCTGTTTAACAAGATGTTAATGCAGTAAAGAAACTCTAAAAATTATTTCTTTGCAGAAATCATTGTTAATGGAGAGGGGGATAGATAACGAAAAGAGGATGCAATGGGAATAATACTTTTAAAATATTCAATCTCTATACTTTTATTCCCCCACCCCTTTTTTTAAAAGATAAGGGGCTCACCATTTTTTTTGAAGATTTATTTATTTATGCATACAAGCTGGGGTGTAGGTGGGAGGTGTGGGGTGGTGAGAGGATTCACCAGAGACAGAGTGGGGAGCAAAATACGCAGATAGGCTGAAGTACACTGCTGAGGGGAGCAGCTGGCAAGGCAGGAGAGGTCTGCTGTGCCATGTGGGAAACTCCCTGACAGCGGACCTGCACTCCTGCTGCAGTGGCTCTGGATAACTTCACAGCGCTGCACTTAACCCTTTGTGCCACCAGGGAGGCCTTGTTCCCCCCCTTAAATTGCATCCACTTGCAGCCCTCTCCCAGGAGCTGCTAGTACAATGGTGTTGTTGATCAGCTTTGAGTCTAGAAGCTGGATTTTTTGGTCTCTTTAGCTAAGTTGTTGTCTTGAAAACTAGGCTTTGTGAAAGAAGGGTGAGAAGTGTGGTTCAAGTTCATAGCTTCCCCTTGAATGTATCATGAGCCCAGCCTGGTGAACTCGACCAGCTGCCCTGCAGCCAGTTCAGATGAGACCATTGTCAAGAGTTTTGAACTTTGTCCTTGAAAACCATTAAAGGGTTTTAAGGAATAAAGCAACACAGTCCAATTTGTGATGTTGTCTCTGGAGTGACAGCTTTGCTGCAATGCAAATGAGTCAAATACAGGCCTGGTGGTGTTGCCAGAATGAGAGACCATCCTCCTTGGGACACAATCCTGGTAGAGCAGCTGATGCCAGTTAACTCTTCCCGCATTAGTCAAACCTCTGGCTCTTTATTTTTCCAAGTCTTGTTACTATTGCAGCCTCCATGACCAGAGAGTGACTGTATTTCCCTCGACTCCCTGTGTGTTCCCAGAACAGAGCTCCCGCTGGCGCAGCGCTGTGTAGGCTCTGGGTAGGAGGCAGCTTCAGGGAGCTGAGCTGGCACCCCGTGGCTCTAATGTGTCTCTGTTGTGAAATGATCTGTTTGTTCTTCCACAATTTCAAATCCCTCTTCTCCCTACCCTGATCATCCTGTGAAGGATGAGTCATCTTAGATATTGCTCATATTGGGGCACAGGTTGTCCCCCAATTATCCCTGTTGCTCCTCGAACACTCAACTTTATTGAGCCTTCCCTGTTAGGCTGGGGCACAGAAGCCGTGTGTTATATTTAGAAGGTTCATGGATTGAAATCCCTTGACAGCATCTGCTGCCCGTGAAAGGAGGCATTGTGGTCCTCAGGCGCTCCCGTGGCCCTCCCTGCCATTCCTCTTCTCCATGCGAGGCCTTCCAAATTTCTGAACCCTGATGTACATATTCCTGCTTCTGCTTGTCAACATCATCATCAAACATGAATCTAGGTGTTGCAGTGAAGGGATGTTATAGAAGTAATAAATGTCCCAAATCAGTTGACCTTAACATAAAATTCAGCTGTACTAAGTCACATGGCTGTTAGGTTTGGGTCTGGTGGTTAGACAGTGGAAGCCAGAGAGTCAAAGCGTGAGAGAGGTCAATTTTGAAGATAGTGGGGGCAATGGCAGGGAATGCAGTGACTGAGAACCAGTAGTGAAAGGCGTAGCTGAATGAGGTGAGAAGTGGATTTCCCACTGGAGCCTCCAGAAAAGAGCTTGTCAGGCCAACTCACTGAGGTCCTGAGAAGAGAGCTTGGCCATGCCATGCCTACAATTCTGACCCGCAGAACTGCCAATCAGTAAACATGTTTTCAGTCACTGAATCTACTAATTTGTTACGTAGCAAGAGAAAACTTAATTTCTTGAGTTAAAATAAGGGAGTGGCAAGGTAAACACATGTCCTGTCTTAACTGTATCTTCTAAGATAGCCCAGTCTCTACAAACTTCTCTTTGTAAAGTCTCTCCTTCCCAGAACTACACCCATGGCCCAGCCAGTCACTGATTACCACCATTTTTAATCTCAGAGGCTAGGAAGTTTACCAAGCTCCAGGGCACTGTGGAATTTTCACTGGACTTTTAGTTTCTTCTTTGGGTAATTCAAAGTCTCACTGGCTGGATTTTTGGAGCCCTAAACCCCTATTATCAAACAAGAAAACTGCAGTGGGCTGACCTCTTGTTATTATCCTCTTTTTCCTGGTAGTCTGGCACTTGATAGGTGCTGAATAAATATTTGGTGATCACTGAATGTCTGGGCAGATTTGCTGCTTCCTGGAGCCTTCCTCCCCAGAGGAGAGAGTGTCTTCATCCTTTGTAATTTGGCTCCGAGTTGAAAAAGGGATAGGGGGAAGCCAATCTCAGTGTTGAAAGCATTTTTGGAAAAGAAAGGTGTCTCAGACTAACTCTACCAATTTTTAAAGTCTGGGTTTCTGCCAACTTAGAAACTTGACAGCATTTCCTGTTTGCACTTACTGTGTGGAAGAACCATTCTGGCAACCAGGGGCTTTTTAGACATCTCATCATGCAGCCTTACACATCTCGAGGGTGGCTGAGTAGCTGGAGATCAGTGGTGTTACCAGAATCTGACAGGCGGGATCAGGAGATAAGGCTATGGCATCAAATTGCTACTGTACTTGTGGAGTGTCTGGTTGGCTGTGCAACCAAAGGCAGGCAGGAATGGGAGTCAAGCACAGCTGGGAGTGGTGAGGGTCAATGAACTTATAGAGAAAAGCTATCCTCTTTCTCAAGTGAAGGGGAAGAAATTCAGCTTACCTTAGGAATAAAACACTGCAATCAGGGTGTTCGGGCAGAGTTGAAGTTGTTTGTTTTCTGGCTTTATGTATTATTATTCTTTGGAAGACATGATATAGCAGCAGAAACAAAGCCTTTCTGGAAATTTATGGGTCTACATTGCAGAGGTGCAGTTCTGAGGGATTAAATATAATGTTGAAATGACAGGTGCAATTTTGTCTATTTAAAAGACAGCTGATGGGTTGTCACTGTTTTTCAAGTTCATGGTTGCCTTGACAGGGAAGCAAATGGGAGGCCTTGGTGATTGAAGGTTGCTTTCTAGAGAATGAACGAATCTGAAGTAGAAGTAGGTTGTTCTCCTTCATGGAATTGGGTTTCCTCACTATTGGATCTCTTAAAGTCACACTTCATCTAGGAAATCTTCCTAGACTGACTTGGCTTTGCTCTAATTGCTCCAATAGGTCTTCATTTGGTGGCTCATTCATCAAGTGTTTATGAAAGCCTACAAATGTCCATGGTATCACTTGGACTGTACAGATCAAGATGCTGCATTCCTCTCTACTCCCCCCCACTTCAAGTTGTTTAATACTTTTAATTGGGACATTAAGGCATAGAAGTGGAACCTTTTCAGAAGAAGCCTGAAAGTACCCTTGATGTGTATTTGTAGGGAAATGGGGGTGCACATCCATAGTGACTGTTTGTGCAGCAAACTAGTTCTGTTTGCCAGAATTTTTGAACAGAGTGGTTAATTGTACTTTACCTACTGCAGAGATGTTATCTACAGAGTTGATGTTTGTATTGTGGTCCATCCATTAAGAATACACTGGATAATTGTAAGATGTGATTCCTATGTACATTACAAGAGTGATAGGCATTCTTTTACAACACTTGAGGGGATTCTTTAACTCCAAATGAATTGAAAAGGATAAATTGAGAATGACTAAATTCACCATATGTAACAAGAACTATGAATAACTTGCTTGGGGGTTATAATCACTAGGTATAATCAAAGGTGGGAATTTGCCCTGTGATATTTGGGTAAAGATACTTATTTTTATTTTTTAAAGAGAAACAAGTCTGGCCTCTATTTGAAATGCTGGGAAAAGTCAATCTTAGTAAAGTTTGGCGGAAGACTTCCCCATCTTGTATGAAAACTCAAAGGGGCTTATGAGGTACCAGGGTTAGGCACTTCTCTTTCGATGGAAGTAGTTGTTTGGTTCTAATTGCTTCCTTTTGCTCCTTCTCCCCTTATCTTCATCTCTATCCTTTTACAGCATCACCATCATGATGGTTTAGTTATTCTCAATTTTCAGCTGTCTAAGATCATCAGTCATGAGACATGAGCTGGGATCTGACTCCAAAATACATGTTCTTTCCCTAAGTAGAGAGATGAGCTCTCAAAAGAGGATGTGCTCCAGCTGGAGGACTTGTTATGGGTGGTGACAGATGGGGAGGAAAGGAAAAACGCATCAATTATGGTATATGTTTGTTTTGCTTTTAGGCTACCTAGCAGCTTCCAAGCACCCTTCTTATGTTTAGAGAATTTTCTTCTCTTCGAGACATGCTTCCCCAAGGGAATGATCAGAAATGTGCTTTCCAAGCATCTCTTGTAGTTAAGGTGTAGCATGTGAACCTATATGCATGTGATTCTCATTTGGAGGAAAGACGGAAGAGGTAACTACATGGGGTCTCCTTGGGGACAGGGAGAATGGACTGAGAAAGAATTAAAGCGGCTTTTAGAGAAAGCAGAAATAGGAGAACAAAGTGCAGTATCCTAGGCCAGGTGTTGGCAGTACCTCTGTGGGGCCTCCAGGGGTGCAGTCTGGTGGGAAAATCTGATGGGATTCATGGCTACTTGCCCGGTTTGCTGAACCTCCCATGTACTATGTGAAAAAGCCAATAGTGTCATTTCCAGTTTAACCTGAAATGGACTTTGCTGTTTGCACTGAGAATTCTGTATTTCTAGATAATAGGTATTAGAAGAGTTGGACTGGAGTTGGGAGACTGAGAGGGGAGCAGGAATAGTGAACCTAGATTTTTCAAATGTGGAGGAGGGGGGTAGGAACCATGGAAGACTCGTGGAATGAGGTCTGACAGCAAGGAATGCAAGAAGGCTCGTGTGGCTACGCTGTTGGAGGCAGGGACGCAGTGTGCAGAGCCTGGGTGTGGACGTGGTACTGGTGCAGAGGGTTCTGATGATGGTGAATGCACAGGTTTGGCCATGAAGGGTCATGAGGGATGGTAGTTGCCAACTGTGCTACATATTAGAATAGCCTATGGAGTGTTAAACAATCCCTCACTCCATTTACATCATGTCTGTGGGCATGAGTATTATTTCAACTCTGTCAGTGATTCTAGTATGGGACTGGGACTGAGAGTGGGGGTGTTGGGGAATGGAAGATCAGATTGGGCCTGGCCTTGGAGACCTTGAATTTGGTGGTTGTGCCAAGGTTCTTTAACTGCAGATCACAAACCCTGATCCTAACTTACTAAGAAGAAAATAGGAATTTTCTGGGAGTATAAGGAATAACTCACTAAATCAGAGGAGAGACTAAGGAACCAGATTGTCCAGGGATTGTGGAGAAAGGAAATGTGGACAGCCTCTTTGGGCTCCACCATCAAGAAAATAGTTTCAAGTGTTTTCCCATCTTTATTATTACCTCATTCAGAGTCAGATTTCCATGGTGAGACTTACTGGAATGGGTGGGTTTGTACATCTACTCTCTGAGGAGGCTGAGTGTAGTGCAGCTTCATGGGTCGTGTCAGCAAGGCTGCATGCAGAGAAGCGTGGTCCTCAAGGAGATCTGGGGCTGTGCCCTGGGAAGCCCGTGACAGAGCCGGGAGCAGAAACACAGACGCCCCTGCAGGTGCTCTGTGGAGACTGGTGATTAGCATGGTGACTGTTGAGTTTCTTTGCTCGATGTAGACTTCACCCACTCTCCTTGTGTGGTTATCTCGATCTCCTTCCTTGCTTTGCTGAGCCGCTGGGGATGTTTCTCAGGGGTCAGGTCATCTTCGTGTCCGAGCCAGTCATGAAGCCAGGGGAGGAGGGACCAGCCACAGGGCCGCTTCTGAAATACAGCTATGAGGAGGCTGGTTAATGCTAAATCCATGGGGCGTATTTCCTGTCTGAGAACCTGACTCATTCAGTGAGATCACTGACCAGGTATTGGATTGTGACATCTTGTGACCATAAACTCACTTTCTATTTGAACCTTGTCTTGGAGGACAGAGGTTTCTTGCCATACCTGCTTCTTTGGGCATTTCTACTTATGTCCTAATATGATATTGACCTTAGGTCAATATGTTCAAAACTATTTACCGTGGAGAATAGGGAATAAATGAAGTACATTCATTGCCATTCAGGCCACACAACCTTGGGAGATTGAAAAGTTATTTAAGAAATAAAAATGGTAATTTGTGAAATTTTTTGTTTAGAAAATGTACTCATTTCATGTTGAAATACTGACTCATCTTTGATTTTTATTTTAGTTAGTTCTATCGCTGGGGTAGTTACTGCTTTCTCTCCCTGCAAGATGAAGGAGGAGGCTGCTCTCCACATAATTCCTCATAGTCATTTCTCCTGGTGGTGATTCCTGAATGGGAGTTTCAGAAACACCACGGGAGCCTTCCCTGAGGAACCTGATGTGAGTTTCTGGCCACATCACTTCAGTCTCCTCAATTGGTATCTTCAAAAGTCTCCTCGCTCTGCCGTCACATCATCTCCTCTTTTTATGTCAAATCTCTCTTTGCCTCCTTCGGTAAGGAGCATCTGAAGCTAGGTAGGGTACACTCTGTTAGTTCAGGACAATATTGCTCTCTCAAGATCCTTCGCTTAATCACATCCTTTCAGATTGTTTTTCTGTATTAGGTAATATTTACTGTTTCTGTAGACTTGGACCTGATATTTGGATGGGGCATTTTTCTACCTATTACAGGTGGCAAAGGGATACTGGAAAGTATAAATTTAATGTGATACATGAACACAGATGATCCCCTGACATACAAAGAAATGTGTGGCAGAAGCATAAATGTATTTGTTCCAGTCTCCTTTCCATCTCTTAGTAGTGTGTATTACCTTGGGCAAATCTTTCAGCAGTTAGCGCATCAGTTTTATCATCTCTGCACTGGACGAACTCAATCCTCAAAGGCCGATTTCCACTTTGACGGTGAGTATATGGAGGTGCATACTGCTGTAGCTGGCACGAAGTAGGTCCTAAGTAAACTCTAGTTTCCTATAGTGACCTTGTCATATTACAGAAAGTACTCTGATTGAAGACTCATGATAACTTTGTGCTAGTCCTTTCTAGGTTGCTGACATATCATTTTGAGGGAATCTTAACTTCCTCATAGAAGTATGAAGGACTGAACTTGAAGAATTTGTCTCAGATATCTCCTATACAAAAGATGGATCTGGTTTCTAGCTTTTAGCACTCCCTAAGTAGAATATCTGTGAACTCTGCTCCTTATTGTAATGACATGTGGACATTTGAATTTCATTCCATCCTGTTTCATTGCCCGATGCAATATAAAAATGTGTTACGTTCCTTTTCACAGAGCCAAAGTGGTAGTCTGGGAAAGGGGATTTTTGATGTATTTGAGGAGACTCTGGAATGCTCTCAGGTGACCCCAGCAGTGTGCTTACCCCTGATGGAGAGGTTCAGAAGTTCCCTGAGGTCCCTATGCTTCTGAAATTGCTTGCCTTTGACCTCTATTCTATTCATAAGCAGTAGTGCATAGACTGACAGCCTGGTGTGCCAGGGAAGGTACTGGAAGGCAGGAGAAGCTCCAAGCCACTGCTGCCCATTCTGAGCAGGAGCTTTTGATAAATGAACATGTTGAAGTTTTTGTCACGTAAGGCCAGGACATTATTGGCTGTGGCAATCAGTATATCAAAATGAATTTTTGGAAGAGTATCATCAAGTCGTGCTTTATTTCCAAAATTACAAAAAAAAAACTTTGCCCCAGGGAAGGTAAAGATGACTTTCATTGCGAAATAAACAAATTTAATGGCTTAGACATTACTTATGTCACCAATCTGATATGTAGGTGCTGTGGTAACCAATTGTTTCCAGAATCCACATTCCCCAGGCCATTAAAACTTGCAGCACTGAAATCATGCTTTTCCTATTTTGCCTATTTTAATAATAATAATAATAATAATAATAATAATAATAGTAATAATAATAACAATAATAAAGAGAACGTTAAAATGACATTCTGAATTTATATTCTGCTTTTCTGCCAGGTGCTCTAAGCACTTTTCAGATAGTATCTCATCAGTTCTTATCACAAAATGGCAAAGTGTTGGGAGCAGGTAATATTTGTAATTATATTCAGTTTAATAAATTGTCCTGTAGGCTGGGACAAATTTCAGTGTTATGAGATAGTGTTACCTGATAGGTAGAGAAGAGGCTAGAGACTGGGTTCTGGTTTGATTAACTTGCTACTTTGTCCATTTCTCTCTGCTTTGGTGTCCATCTATCAAATGGATACTTGTGTATCCCCTCATCTTGCAGTGGGGTTATGTAGATGATGGTGGGGGCTAATCATATAAACTAACTTTTGGGGTTTTTTTTGAATACTTGCTATATGCCATTTCACAAGAACCCTACAGATGAGATTATAGTTGCTACTTTCCAGATAAGCACATTGAAATAGAGAATGTTTCAGGAATTTGCGATGAAATGGTAGAGGTAGATTTGACTCAAGGCAGACAGGTCCAGAACTTGTGGTACTACCACTTGCTTAGAGTTGCTGAAACTTTTAGATATTGCAACATAGTACACACATGCACGCACATGTACATATGCATACACAGGCAAATGAAAGTTTTATGGTACAGTATCCACCCATCCTTACCTTAGAATGTGAAATACATTTTGGTATTCCATTCACTTCATTTCTTGGTGAACCATAAAGTGTTAGGAGGAGGTCAGTAGCGGTTGTCATGAGCAGTAATGCATAGACTGAGAAGCTGGTGTGAAGGTAGGATCAGATATGCTACAGCAGTCAGTGGAAACTTCCTGGAGAAGGTTGCATTTGAGCTTAATCTGAATGGGACTCTTCAATTCCTGGCCAGAAGCATCATGGCTGTACTCGAGGGGTGGAGACACACAGATGTGCAAGGTCCAAACGTTCTAATGATTCATGCTCATGTATATCAATTCACAACTCTGACTGACCTAGGAGGATCCTGAACTGTTCTCAGGAGTCTTGCGTGCCCTGTGGGCCTGAAGTTACTGGCAGATAGATAGCCGGAGGTCAGAGGTCAGGAAAGTACACATGGGCTTAGGATGCCTATAACATAACCATGGTTTTTACATTGTGAGAGAATAATAGGAAAAAAAAAAAAGAATTTGTGGCCATGACTGTGTGGCTCCATATAGCTTGAATACTTACTATCTGGCTCTTTACAGAAAAGCATTTGCCAACCTGTGCCTTCTGCACTACTGTGTGTGGTCATTGTTCCATGCTGCAGACCTTCCTTAGTTCTGAATCACACTTCAGTTCAGTCTCTCTGTCACTGGAGACCGGGCAGAAATACACAAGCGATTGTTCATTTCCTTGCTACACAGCTGCCAGGAATTCCCCTGATCTCCTCACATAGCACATTAATATGTAACACTGAGCATATATATGCTTCTTTCTCTTGACATGTGGCATATCAGTGATTAGTGCCAAATGCCAAAATGCTGGGCTACAGCCACGATACCTTTTATAATAACATTCTTAAGAATATCCCCCATGATGCAGTTTCCATTTGCCGAGCATAAATAACTTTGAGGCCAAATTGCAAACATGATTTCTCTTCATGCTCCACCTGGCCATTTTGTAATAAGGCTGTAATGTGAAATTTAATCTAAATAAGCAGTTGAACTCATAAAATGACAATATAGTCAAGGCCATCTTTTATTTTAAAAATCAGGAGAAGACGAAGGGTGAGTGGCTGCCCCCCCTCTTTTTTTTAAGTAACAGTGTCTTGATGACAAGCTAATATGCAGCTCAAAATAAAGGCATTGCTGGTAGAAATAGCCTTTCACACACCACTGAGGCAATATGCCAAGAGGCTCTTGGCAAATGGCTGTGAAGGAGATTACTTTAACAGCTCTGCTGAAAATATAGAGCTGTCCTGTGCAGGTGGCTCAGACACAGCTCTCCGTCACAATGGGGGGACTTTTGTTACAGGAAAATTAGATGCCTTTGGGTAGGTCTGATATTGTCCTTATCTTTTCCATACAGCCAAATACCACCACTTAGAATTAATTTGCTTCAAATGATTATTTGGGGGCTCATTCTTGATGTGGTTCCATTCTGAGCGAGGCTTAGATGGCTCTGAAGAGGGAAGTGATTGGTTTGAATCCTGGGGAACGAAAGAAGTGATCATCCATTTCCCTGAGTCCTCAAGCACAGCTCTCAACACACAGGTGACCTGTGATCTAGATGGTACCAGGAGAAGTTTTGTTTGTTTGGCCCCATGTTAGTATTTTAAACAGCATGATTACCAGTAGATAGTCTTTGCTGTCTCCAGTTTACCTCAAGCCTCACATTTGCTATGGAGCTGCACCCGACCATTTCACACATTTGTCCACAAGAGAATCGGAGTTCAAGGTGCAAGGTTTGTGGGCTGCACCAAAACATGGCAACTGTCCACATACTTCCTGTCCCAGTTCTTGTGACTACAGACACTACCATGAATGTTTGTGGGCCGGAGGCTCCTGAAGCTCGGCCTGAGAAACAGCTGAGAATCCCACTGAGCAGACCACAGTTCAAGGACCCCAGTTTTTTCTCAAGGACCGAGTCTTCTATTTTTGTTGCTGCCACCCCTGGAAGAAATGTTGGGGGACAGTTTTCTAACAGTGGTTAATCATAGAAAAATCAAGAAAATCCCTTCCACCTGCCTCATAATAGCATGAGCTCAGGATCTTGGCTAGACTGGGCCAAGAAGGTGCTGTGTAGAAGGCAGGGATTCATCAGCTGGGCCACTGGGTTCCCAGTTTCTATTTACCCCTTCTGATGGGTGTGAACTGAGAGGCATGGGCAACTTCATATGGGAGGGGCAGGATGAGTAGGGTGATAGATTGAGAGAAGATAGGAGAATATCGGCTGGGGATTCCCTTGAACTGTACTTTGAGTTCCAGGTGTGGGCAAGACAATGTTAACACAGTGCTTGGATTAATGAGTTGATGGATGAGAGAAAGAGATTTAACCAGTTAACAAAACTGACCAGACACCCTGAAGTCAGTGTTAGTGGGAAGGAAGGAATTTATGGTGAGCTGGGTCAAAATACTTTAGAGCATATTTTGGTTTGAATCTTCTTCAGTCACTGGGATTTAAAGAAAATTAATAGTAGGGTTGTCTTTAAAATAGTATGAAGAGACTAGAGTGGCTTGATTGCAGCTGGCACAGGGATACCGATAAGAGATGTATCCTGTGTAGGGAAGACTTGGAGCAACTCCAGGGGGACCAGAGCTCTCCAGTCTCCCTTTTCATCTGGTCTGCTCTCCTTTGTCCTCCTGAATGACACTCTGTTATCTGCTTTGTCCATGTGAGTGGAAGCCTTAACAAACTGAAATTATTATCAAAATTAAAAGCCAAGGCAGTTGGCTCTATAGTTCATAAGAAACCTGCTTTGAGTGACTATTACTATTCTTCAATCCTTGATTCTTTTCTCAGTAAATATCATGTTCCACTTTCATACTAACACCTGCTCTAGGCACAAAGTGAGAGGAAAAGGAAAACCACCCACTTCCATCCCCGAGTGTCCCCCTGGTAGCGGGAAAATGAGGCTTTTTAAATTTAGGCAAAGGCAGTGCCCCAATTGCTTATCAATTACTATATTGGTTCTGCACCCGCGTGCACATTTACAAGACTACTTAGGTTTAGGGAACTACAGCATTGGGATTTATTTAACAAACAGGGAAAAGCAAAGAATTACTGAAGTCAACATATGGCTGTTTACCTTACTTAAAGCAATGTCCAGTCCTTTAAGTCCCAGAAAAGTAACAAAGGTGGTGTCTTCCCGCCACTGCTGATGTAGAGCTCCTCTTCCAAACAATAGGCCACATTTCCAAAATGGCGTCTTACTTCTTCTGCAGATGCGCAACAATCAGACTGTAGGCCAGGTTCCAACCCACAAGGACGACACAGAACACAACTGGAGATGCTCCCGGAACTGCCATGGTGCCCCAGCGCAGCACCAGGCCAACAACACTGAAAACAGCAACTATAGTGGCCAAACAGCCCAACAGACTGCACTCAGCATTCCATGAAGGCACCAGTTTTGGGCCTCTGCCTTCTTCCCTCGGCTGCAGTAAAAACAAAATTGAGAGCAGTTTCCTTCACTCAGCTATTTGCAAAGCCTCCAAAGTCTCTGGTCCCAAAGTCACTAAAGATTCCAAAAATGCTCAATCCGAAACTCTTATGTCCCGGCGGCTCAAAAACTTCTGGTGTCTGATTTCCAAACTCTCAATCTTGGCGGTTACATTTTCTGCTGCTTCTTTTCCTACATCATGGCAACTGAATTCCCCTTCTCCTTCAGTCCCTTTTATATTTCATCAGACTCTACCCCAAAATGCAAACTTAGCATTTTACCTGGGGCTATTCATTCTCATCAGCAAACCCCTTCCAGGGAGCACCACCTTTACTGGACCTTGGACTCAGCCCGGTCACACCCCCAGACTTTCATGTATCTTACCACATGTTCTGACTCAAGATCATGGATTTTACCACCTTCTTGATTATTTTGCTTCATTCCTCATCACACCTATTCCAAGGGTATTTCTCTTTTTTGGTGGAGTTACCTCTTACTTGGAGACTAAGTTCTAAAAGTCAGTATAAAGGCAGAAAAGCCTGTGTAGTCACAATTGCTCCCTGAAGTCAGAAAAGCACCACAATGAAGACCAAATTACTCTCTTTTACTAAATCCAACTTAACCTTTGTGGAACAGATCATGTGATTGTTTAGTTGGAAAGCAGGTAAGAGAGTTGGGTAGAAGAAATATAAAACTATGAATCTTCATTTTTTTTTAAGGATTTATTTATTTATGCATACAAGCTGGGGTACAGACCAGAGGTGTGGGGCGGCTAGAGGGTTCACCAGAGACAGAGTGGGGAGCAGAACAGGCAGAGTGACATAAATACACTGCTGAGGGGAGCAGCGGGTGAGGCAGGAGAGGTCTGCTGCGCCATGCGCATAGAACTCGCGTTGCGGCTGCCGACAGCTCCACAGAGCAGCACTTAACCGCTGCGCCACTAGGGAGGCCCTAAAACTATGAATCTTCAAGCACTAAAATCACACTTAAAGGCACTTGCTGGCCAGAGTGTGCTGAGACAAGTGTAGGCTCCCAGACCCTGTCTCAAACTCACTGCATGCCTCAGGGCTTGGACATTCTTCAGGCTGGTCCTTATGTCTGGACTCAAGGGGCACCAGCCCTGGACCTGTGCTTTAGAAGACCCTTCATGTCACTAGCACCCACACACACAAACAGACAGATGTTCTGCCCTTTAGAATCTGGCTCATGCCTCATGGCTTTAAACATCGTCGTCTTGAGGATGATTAACACGGCTTAATTCCCAGAGGAAATGTTTTTGCACTTGTCCTTGCCCTGTGTCCTTGAAGCAAAAGGGGAATTGTGTTTAATTGCTATGAAGGTTTTGTGGCTATACCACTGCAAGTGGAAGTCAGACATGCTTTGGAGTACAGGGAAAGTTTGAATGGCAGAAGTGCTTAGGTAAGAGGAAAAAACAAATTAATTATCTTGTCGAATTCTTCACCTCAGATAGCAGAGATGCAGTAGATTTCTTGTATAATGAAGTGCTGAGCGCCCATTTTCTGGCTTCATTTTTTTGTGCCAATTTTTGGTTCTAGACATACTCATGGATTCCCAACAGTACACAGTGACTAAGAACATTTTTCAGTATTAAAAGTTTCAAAGCACTCTGTAGTCTGTATAATTTTAGTTGATGGTTGACTCTTTTCATTGGCAACTAGTCTTATTTTAAAAATATTTAGTAGGATTTAATTTAGATTAAAAATAAAATCAATTTAATTTAAGTAACTCCAATTTAAGTTGTTGATACATACTCAATTTGATTACTATTCCATCTTTTAATTTTCATGGAACATTTAAATTTTTATGTTCACTGTAATTTCATTTTTGGTGGAAAATGTTTAAAATTTAAACATTGAATTCAATCACACTTTAGAAGTCATTTAGATCAGTATTGTAACAAAATATATGTATTAAGGCATGATTTTTAGCAACATAAGTAGCACTTCTGCTAAAATGAGTGACGGTAAATACATTTTATGACATAAATGTATACTAATGAATGAATTATTTATGCCTTTATTGTATCATTCATTCATCATTGCTGGAGTATGAGCAGAATACCCAAACATGTATAATGATCAGCAAATTTGTTCATCTTTGGTGATTGCAACTGTCACTTACATAAAACCCTAACTTTAAACACATTTAAAAGTGTGTCCTTATGAATGTGTAATTGTCAACAAAGGAGGATAAATCACACTTTATTGCATAATTTGTTAGATTTGTAACTTTTAAATGTATATGTGGGCTCCATTTGTATTCTTTTCCTGCTGCCAAGTCAGAATCACCCAAGCTATACAATTATTGCCTCCTCTTGGCAGGGAGTTGACTTTTGTTAGTTACTGTATAAAGGGTTGTGAAATGTCAATCTTAGACTGTGATGGAATTAGGCTTCTAACCTCATCCATCTGCTAGAGTCAGGATTACACAGATTTGTAGAATTCAGAGAGAGGGTGTTGTGCAGCTGCTTTTGAAAACTTGTTACAGCTTGGTAATTGTTTCAAAGCTCACCATTGATGAAGTGCCCAGAGCCATCAACTGAGAGGCTGTGAAGGAGGAGAGAATGCATTAGTATCTCTAGCTGCTTTTGGCTTTGCTGTAATTTAGTTCAGAGTACCAGGGACCCGGCCAGATTAGAATAAACTGAGAACATCAGAAAGGATCCAGTGGGCAAATGCTGAAACAATTCTTATTAAAGAAAAACGAAACCCTTTGAGTGGGTCATCTGTTCCATTTACTGAGAACTGATGACTGCGGAGCTCTTGGGTCACAACTCCTGAGTCCTCCAGGGACTCCAGTGACCCTCACCCTACTCCCCTTTTCAAAAAATAGGGTGACACTATAACTGGGCTGAGTCCAAAGTCCGGTAAAGGTGGTGCTCCCTTGAGGGGTTTGCTGATGAGAATGAATAGCCCCAGGGAAAATGCTAAGTTCACAGTTTGGGGTGGAGAGTCTGTGGAGGAATAAAAGGGACTGCAGGAGAAGGGGAAGGCAGTCGTCATGATATAGGAATAGAGGAATCAGCGGCAGAAAATGTAGCCACCAAGATTGACAGTTTGGAAATCAGACGCCAGAAGTTTTTGAGCTGCCGGGATATAGAGTTTCAGATTGAACGTTTTTGGAATCTTTAGTGACTTTGGGATCAGCAACTTTGGAATTTTTGCAAGTAGCCGAGCAAATAAAACTGCTCCCAGTTTTGTTTTTACTGCAGCTGAAGGAAGAAGGCAGAGGCCCGAAGCAGGCGCCTTCCTAAAATGCGTGAGTGCAGTCTGTTGGGCCGTCTGGCCGCTGTAGTTGCTGTTTACGGTGTTGTTGGCCTGGTGCTGCTCTGGGGCACCATGACAGTTCCGGGAGCATCTCCAGTTGTGTTCTGTGTTGTACTCGTGAGTTGGAACCTGGCCTACAGTCTGGCTGTTGGGCGTCTGCAGAAGCAGGAAGATGCCATTTTGGAAACGTGGCCTATTGTTTGGAAGAGGAGCTCCACATCAGCAGTGGCGGGAGGATACCACCCTTTTTACTTTTCTGGGACTTAAAGGACTGGACATTGCTTTAAGTAAGGTAAACGGCCATATGTTGACTTCAGTAATTTTTTGCTATTCCCTGTTTGTTAAATAAATCCCATTGTTGTAGTTCCCTAAACCTGAGTAGTCTTACAAATGTGTGTGTGGGTGCAAAACCATTAATCGGTAAGCAATTGGGGCACTGCCTTTGCCAATTTTGAAACCCCTTTTGCCCGGTATTAATACTACTGGTTCTTTTTATGTCATGAAATAGTCATTTAAAATCATTCATGAGTCATTATCTTTACACAGCTGTTTTCATTGTGACAAATTCTCACACACACGTACGCATGTGCACGTGACTCATTCCAGTTGGCGTGTGTTATTTATATTGTTTTTTTATTTTAAATATTATGTCATTTTATTTTTGTGTTCCCATAGTCCCCGTAATTTTCCTCTAGAGTCTACATAATGCAGAAGGATGAATTTAAATGCCTATTTTTGCTACATGGAAATTTGACAGCAAAAGAAGGGACTAGACGCTACCTCTTATATAGCTTTTAGCTTTTATTAGTCCTGTGACATACAAACTGTTCCTTAAAAATCCCCTGCTGATTTCAACAAGGCAAGCCCTACTGGGTTCAACTTGACAGGGAAAATGAGTTGATAATAAAAAGTTTAATTAATGCAAAAACTAAGAGTTAGCATATTTATTTTAGGTCAAATTTTGTGATATAATAGACTTAACCTTGGTGTATGGAGTCTTTATATAATTGATGTGTGTAGGACATTTAGGCCTGTTTTCTAGATCTTTGTTTTACGAGGTTTTAACTGTATACAGTTATGCTCTATACAGAGATTTATCGCTATGTCTTTGCTTATATGACAAATTGTTGGTCATACCTGTGATTTATTTTTCACTAATTTGTTCTCAGAGAACAACCTTAAAATGTAACTCTCCAAAACGACACTGACCCTATGGGGAAATAAGGTCTGCACTATAATGACCTGCCATTTAGAAACTTCCAGCATAAAAGTAGCCAGTGCTGGTGTTTGTACCAGGTACCGATGAAGGGCAGACCCCTGTACTGTTGAGAAGTGATGGTCAAGAGAGTCACAGAGGTGATGGGATTGTCTGTAGTAGCCCACAACCACAAGCATGCTGTCATTTGCTGGGCTTAGTACAGGAAATCTTGGGGGAACAATGGCAAGCCAGAAGCAGTGGGGGGGCTGCTGTGAAGGATGGGGTAGAGAGCAGAGATCTGACTCACCAGAGAAGCACGTGGGCAAGTCTTGAAATAATAGGGAAGGGACAGTTAGTGCATTAAAGCAAATTTTTAAACTACTTAAAGAATTCTCTTAATTGATCTTACAGTACATATATTTTTATTGGAAATCTGTATCAAGTGCCCAGAACAGTGTAGACATACTGCATTCACCCTTTCATTCAATCTTCCGTCGCTGAGCAGCCTCGGTGTGCTGGGCCTTAGAAACAGATGAAGTACTACATCTGGAGAAGGGGCTTGATCTTGCAGCGCTGGTTGTAAATTGTTCATCGGCAGAATTGAATATGCCATCCTGTTGTAGTAACCCAAACCTGTGTTCTACACCTCAGTCCTCACCCCTGCCATTGCTCTGAACATTAAATATTTACTGGCACCTCCTAAGTCCTGGACAGAGAAGAGTCTTTCTGTACAAAGCTAAAGATAGTCTAAAGATAAAGTCTGTTTTCTAGGGCTTCACAGCTATTAGAAAACAAAGATAATTTTGTGTAACACCAAGGAGTTAAGAGGTTTTTCAGAAATAGAAGCCAAACCCAAGTGGAAGAAAGAGAAGGGCTTTGTTACCAGCAGCATTTCATTTTACTTTTCTTAATGTTTCCATCATCTCCTCCATGTTTGACTATTGTTTTTGCAGAAGGCTGCTTCCTAGTGTCTTGCTTAATGGGATCCCTCAGCTGCTGGTCTGACTACAGTCCAGGTTCATGAATTTCTCAAAAGGCTTGTATTACAATAATTAACTGAGTATGTATCTCAATTAGACTGCAGGCAGCTTGAGGGCAGGGGGCTCTTTCTCAGCTTTAACTGAGCACATCCCAATGTCACTGGACAAAGGAGAGCAGCTGGGGGTCCTTCAGTCCAATCCCACCCTCCAGTAACACAGCCAGATAATATGGGAGCAAACCAGCCTCTGGCCACTTTCTGTCTGCTGGAGATTAGAGGCATGGACTGAGTTGCCCTGCTGCCAAGCCTGGAATAGGACCCCTGAGAACCTCAGGTCAACATTAAAGAGAGGGCTCTTCAGACACCAGTGAAGGCAGGCAAGGAGTCAGTGTTTACTGATTAGTGAAAGAGCAAAGAAGAGCTCTACAGAGACCTTTCTGGACATGAGAGACTCTCCAAGGTGTTGGGGCTTGGGATCTATATACGTTTTAGGACTGGGGTTTGAGAACAAAGGAATTGGACTTTGCTGGCTGAGAAAGCAAGTTGAGTAAATTGCCTGAAGTGCATTTATTGTTGCTAATTGTGAGCACCCATCAGCTGCAGCTAGGGGCAGCGCTGAGGGGGCTGCGACCATCTCCAAGGTGAGCATCTCATGGTGGCTGTGTGCCCACAGCTCCAGTGTGAACTGATCTGCTCTCAAGGTCTGTAGCTCCCTTCTTCTATGGAAGTCAACTTGTTAAGTTGTTAAAAAGATAGCCCAAGAAAGCCCAGGCTGGGGAAAATTAGTAATAAAAACAATGGACCAACGGAATTTATGACAACAGGTGTCCAGGCCCAGAATCATCAGATTTGTTTAACCTCTCGTTTACCAACCCATGGGAACAGCACATTTTTGTCTTTAAGTTTTGTGTTGCCCTCTTCTAAGACCAGTCTTGGCTCACAAAATATTTTTGCAGAACTGGAAACATTAGAATTCATGAAACAATCTATCGGAGTAAAGAGTAAAAAGAATTTGGGTTGACTTTTTGGTAATGCTGTAACACTTTGTTCCCTCTATTGAAAGCTAGCCCTCCAAATATCACCAACATAATGCAACCTGTTAATAAGGCAAAGCTGAGTTGCCTTCAGTAGGAAGAATAACTGTAGGTGGTTGTGCAGTGTCAAGTTGTCAGAGCTACAAATGATGTATTTGAAAGGGAAGCAAGTAAATACATCAAAAATCAAATTTCCTGAAGTCAGTCCACTTAACATCAATTAGCTAAATGATGAAACTTTAGAGTTCATATGCCAACTTACCAATATTAGCAACTTGCAACAGGCTTATTTAACTATTTAAATAACAGTTCACTGTTTCAAATAATTTGTTATAGCAGTCATCCTAAATCCATCAGTCCAGACTGTCTAGCTTCCTGCTGATCACAGACACATGATCAAGTCCAGCTAATATAGCCAGATGTTTGACCGTTCTATCCATTATAAGTGCTATTAAAATGAAAGAAGTTAAAAGGCATGTATTTTTATGTGTATAATGAAACAATTGGAAAATTTGTCAACTTAGTTCAGTTGATTTTTTAAAAAGATTTATTTTTATTTGTGCATACAAGAACTAGGGTGTAGGTCAGTGAGATGGGGGGTGAGAGGATTGATTCACCAGAGACAGAGTGGGGAGCAGAACAGGAAGATTAGCTGAAATACACTGCTGAGGGAAACAGCAGGTGCAACAGGAGAGGTCTGCTGCACCATGTGTGGGTTAGCTCCCTGGCCAAGGATCAAACTCATGCTGCAGTGGCTGGTGATAGCTTCATAGTGGTGAGACTTTAACCTCTGCACCACCAGGTAGGCCCAAATTCAGTATGATTTTTAGCGAGTTCATTGAAAAGAAAATGCTTCTAAAACATGTTGTTCTTTTCCTTATAGTAGTAATAAACATTGTCCTATATTTTACTACTGAATCAATAAAACTTAGTAAAAACTACCAATTAAACTACAAATTAAACAACAACAAAAAGTTACTGGAGTTGAATAGCTTTGCTGGTATCTCAGAGCAGCAAGGTGTACAGTTGGAATTTGCTGAAAATTGGAAGTTTAGTTTAAGACTGATCTGGATTTGCTCGTGCGAGGGGTGTGTGTGTGTGCTTGGTTAGGGTATGCAAGGCTCATAATTTAAGAGTACAGAATCGGAGAAGAGCAAGGCAGTGGAATTTGAGTCAAGAGACCCAAAGAAGTTCAGAACATAAATTTGCATGTTGAATGCATTCTATGGAAGATTGATGGTCCTTCAGAGAGTTCCTACTTCCCTGAGAAATAGTCTCCCGGCTAGTAAGGTGATAACACTGATGGTGCAATGAAGTCATTTCATGGAGACAGTGAGCTCTGTGTAGGAGGGATGGCTTTGGTTCTTACTACTTAGTCAAGGAGGAAATAATTGATATCAGGAAGACAAAAAGATAATGTTTTCTCTGAAGTTTTGTTTGGGAGTCTGAATTTTTGCTTAGGCACATGCAGAGCCAAAAGAAGCCACCTTCTTTCCTTGAAAATGTGTCTCATGGATGAGAGATTTGTTGACAAGTTGGTGAGTGCTGACCCCTGGGGGTTTGTCATTGGGTGTTCTAACTCATTATTGATGCCGGCTCTGCTGCAGTTCCGTGACACGGTGGGTCTCCATTTCCCTGGTTCCTGTGTCACTCCTCTCTTGACCCAGAAGATGCTTACTAATGCAGGGACCCACCAGATGAAAATGTCTAATAACCTTATGGTGTTGTATTTTATATTTCAGTAGGTCAGAGAACTGCAGTGCATCTTCCATTTCATACCGATGACCACCAACTCACCTCTAAGTACATTGTAAGAATCGTTCCCTTCTTTAATCATATGGCAAAATATCACCCACAGAATCTGAAACTGATTTTCCTTCCCATTTGTCCACACAGTGCAACCCCAGACACCTCTTTTGTACCCTCCATGGTGATGGTTGATCAATCCCTTCTTGTGGGGGGTGATGTAAATTTCAGGAAAAACTTTTCTTCTCCCAGTTAGCTGTCTGCGAACCCCTGGAGGCTGTTTGCAAACTGCAGCTTTTCAAATACCACCACACATAGTCTTAAACCCCATACTTTCAGCCCAAGTTGAGCATTCTATAGTCAAAATAAGTGATTGCATTTCAGAGTAATAGCAGGTGCGCTGCAAACCTCCTTGCTCTCCAACTGAGAACTTGGCCCCACAGTCCCTTTCTTAATGGAGCAGTTTGAATTTCCATTTGGTTATCTTGGGTTTGAGAGGATTCATCAGCCCTTTTTGGGTTATTTTTACTTTTCAAAAACATTCCACTTCAATTTCATATCATCTTTGTTCCTCAGTGCACTGAGAGCAAGTGTGCTTTTAATGAAGCGCTGATTCTTTTTTTTAAGTGTTTTTCTGTGGGCCTGAATGATTGGCATTTATTATCATTTTCTGTCTGCCTTCTGCCTAGAATATAAAGGAACTTTGGAATTATTTTCTCTCTTCTTTTAGAGGCCCAATATGGTCTCACTTTTTTATCCTCCATTCTCTTTCCCTCCCCCTCTTCTAAATACCCTCTACTTTTCTTCTTGCCCTAAAACTTCAAGCATCTCCTGGTAACAATTCCATAGGATTCTATAGAGACCTTTCATAATCTTTAGGGCAAACCAGCCAGGCCAACTCAGGTAGCTTTGACCAGAGAAGAAGACCCAGATGGAGAGGACCTAAGGCAGGATGTGGCCTGTCAGGTGCTGCAGGGGGCTGTGCATTGTCAAGTCATCAGCGCTCCCATTGCTTTCAGTCAGTTTCAAATGCTTCGGTCATGGCCCAGGTCCCAGTAGGTTAAGGAAGGTCTGATGTGACCGCCACTGGGGCTGAGGCTTTCAGGGCTGTGCTAGAAGAAGAGCCGACTATTGGGCGTCTGGATGGAGCACCTCAGTCCCTAGGCTGTAACTGTGACTGGCGAGACCGCCATCGCTGATCAGCAGAGAATTCCTGCAAAGCAGGCAGCAGCCATTTATGCTTTTGCTGTCATCCTCTCAGAGTTGTGTTTTGGAAAATCCCCAATGTCAGTGGCATTAAATGTGCTCTTTCGGCTAGCACCCACTTGGTAATGGACATTGATTTAAGGAACTGAACTGTAGTTCTGATTTAAGGAACTGGATTAAATTTTGTACACTTTTTGCCATCTCAGCCTTTGAAACTTCCATATCTTACCTGCATTATTGTTATTACTTGTGAAAATTCCACAGCACAGCAAACCTAAATTACCTGACATTTGATGTTGTCAGCCTCTCCATAACTGTTCATTTCTCCCACCTGGCTTCCTTCACCTATAGCCCTGGCCAGGCTTCTGGAGCTAGTACACACCTAGGGAATAGATGCCAAATTGAGTGCCACTGGAGAAGAGGCTAGAAGGCTTTCTGCCTTGTGTTTGAGTTTCTTTCCTCTCCTTGGCCAGCCATCTAGACTAACATAAGATCAATAATAGCCAACTATTTCCTTTTAATCAGTATCTGGAATTCTGGGACTCAAACAGCCCCGCTAGACTGAAGGATTTAGCTGTTAGTTTGCTCACAATATATGCTGGAGCCAATTTGATGAAAGAGGCCAAAATTTTTCTAAGCAACTTAACTTTGCTTGCAATTTGTGTTTGATTTGCTCTGATTTTCAGCCCAGAATCCAGCTTTGCCCAGTGCTTATAGGTAGAAGCCAAAGGAAAAGTCAGAACATGAGCTGCCCCAGCGAGCCTGAACAGAGAGGATGAAAGCAAGGCAGAGGGGGCCTGTGGGCTGTGCCTCAGAACGGGGCCTTGGGCAGCAGGGAGGCCGACTGAGAGCAGATTGCCACTGTGGGGGTGTATGAGGGAGAGCACATGTGTGTGCGTGTATGAGAGTATGTCAAAGAGAGCAAGACAGTGTGTGTATGAGTTTACACTAGAGTGTATGTGTGAGAGTGATGTGTGAGTGTGTACTTGAGTGTGTGTACCTGTGAGTGAGTGGTGTGTGTGTACATGCATTTGTGTGACAAAGAGTGTATGTGTACTTATGTGTGTGGTAGATGACACAAATGTACAGAGGTGAGTTAAACACTCTACTTTCTACCTATGCAGAGAAAGCAGGCTGAGCTGGCTAAATTCTGGGTATGACTAGTTCGGGTACCTCCAAAATCTTATCTGTCACAGTACTGTTGCTTTTTCATGTTCATCTCCATGGAGTAATTTTCTGACATTAATAAGGCTGACCTGGACTTTCTACTTTCTCTCTGTTCCCCTCGCATTACTATTTTTCTTCATAGTGCTCACCACTATTTGCATGGTATTTCATAGTTATTTGTTCATAATATGTATCCCCCATTCAATCTGGGCAGGAACAATGTCTGATTTGCTCATTGCCTTTTCTCAGTGCCTGGCATACGCTAGGTGCTCATTAAATATTTGTTGAATTTGTTGAATGAATGAATGGTGGATAAATATTTTTGAGAGTCTGGAGCAGCAGGCAACAAGATGAGAGATTATTATACAAAATAGGCTTGACAGCAGGCTCTGTGGGGAGGAAAGTGGTCAGACACCTCTCTCTGTTTTTCCCCACCTCTTTCATCTCATTTTCCACTCTATTTCAGTGATTATACTGTTGTTTTTAGGCTTTCCCTTTGTGCTGTTAAATAAATATATGTATTAGTTTTTAATAATATTTGTTTAACGCTCAGCTATAAAAGATAATGAAACCGATAGCTTTTCCTCCTTCCCCTTCTAGCTGATAGTTATATCAGATGTCACTGTCAGGGTTTACCACATTTACAACCTTTTTAAAAATCATAAATCCCAACGTGTTTTAGTCTTACTCCTATATTTAAGTAAATTCAGTAAACCTCATGAGACCTAGGTTTTTTTTTAAAAATTATTATTTTCTGTACATCTCTTGGATGCGATATACTGAGGAAACTTTTTGTCTAATGGAGTCTTCAGAATAGGCTTATGGGAACAAAATGCCTTAAATTCTTACGTGTTCAAAAATATAGGTTTGTTTTCATTATCATGAATGATAGTTTTTCTGGGTATTAAATTTTTGAGTCACATGTTATTTTCTTGAGCACTAGCTAAAAGGTATCACCTTACTCTCTTAATAATAAATGATGCAGCAGTAAAATCTGAGGTCAAATTCTATTTACCCCTGTCATCAGTGCTAAGCAGTCTCTGGCCGCCTAAAGATTCTTTGATCTTTGAAGTCTTAAAAGTGTACCAAATCATGTTTGTCTATAAGCTTCAATATATCCAAATCTTCTTTTATTTTGGCGGAGATTTATTGAATCGTACCTTTAAATATTCCTTGATGTGCTTTCCCAATCTTCCTAGCTCTTATTTTCTCGTTAATCCCTTTAAGTTTTTCCTTTTCCTTCCCCTCCCCCCCATTTTTCTAGTCACTGTCTTTTCCTTTCTGTGTCTTGTTTTCCTTGTGCTGCTTTCAATTTTCCCTTTATATCTATAGTTGTTTTAATATTTTTTTCACATTTTCACTTCTTTCCTGATTTCTGCTAGGTTGTGTTTCAAATTCTCCCAAGTCTCACCACATTTTGCATGAGCTCTTATACATCTGCTTATCTTGTGTGTAATTGTGTGTGTTTGTGTGTGTGTACTTCATTACACTTTTAAAAATTCATGGCAAAGTGTTTAGTTATGTTTTCTGTTCCTTGTCAATACTTCTTTTTCCTGGCAAATAACCTTTGCATTATTTTTTCCAGTTTCCTTTTTATTTTTCTTACAGCTTTTAATAGAACTTGCCCTGTTTCCTTTTTGATAACTTAGTTTTGAATTAGCTTAATTTCCTCCCACCCTCCACTCCCCTCCAGGCAAACTATTTATAATTTGTAGGTTTGTATAGGGAAAAGATTAACATCCAGGGAGGGATTGTCCATCATTTCAGTGTTTTGTGTGAGTCCTTTCAACCTTCACCTCTGTTTCCTCAATGAAAATCAGCAAGTGTGGATCTGTTCACACTGAAAAATCTCTTGCCTCTGCGTCATGTGAAGAGACTGCTTTCAATATGCACGTCATGTCCATCTGACTCCATACTCAACCCACCCTCATCTGCTTCCCAGGAAAGAAACTCACTCCAGGGAATCTCAAGCTGGCATTATTTTGCAATCCATTGCATTTCCGATGTATTGTTCAAAATAAGGAATTTTGATTCTGTACCCCTTGGTGTGCTCCTTCCTCACAGTGCACCTTTCTTGCTGCTGCCTCAAATGACAGCCCAAGGTGTCCACTCTGTTTCTGGTCTCCACTCTACTTACTCTGTGTTCACAGTTCCATGCCTCCTGAATTCATCAAAGGTAGAATTTATGTTTGCATCTCTTGTTTCAGGGTTGTTGTTGAAAATGGAAGCATGAATGCTAACCATGTGCTAGCACATTCAAGTGGAAGGATTTCAGCCCTTTTTGAGTAACCCCTTCTTTTTTAACATGAGGTTTGTTTTCCCACATGTGTACTTCCTCGGGGAGCAGCTTTCTTCTCTCTCTCTGGCCCTTTTCAGGTTTCCAACTGAGGTTACATTCTTTGTCTAGAAAGCCTTGCCCTGGTCATCGGTCTCTTAATCCTCTCTGTGCTTACGGTATAGCGCTCTATTGAGTGCAGCATCTGCAGACTTTCATTGTACCATCTTTTTATTGTATCTATCTATCTTTAATTAAATTACAGGGCATTTGAAGGCATGGTCTGGTGTATGAGTATTTTGTGAACTCTATAGCACTAACACTAGTCATTCTTTGTGATAGGTTCTACATTCATGTTTATGGATTAGTTCCTTACTCTTATGGTTTGTTGTGATATTTGAAATACATGCAGTGTCCACATGAATTCTGAGTTTGTGTATTCTCAACCTGGACATTCCTTTTACTAAATTAGATAGCTGTGTCTTCACATGTGTTATATGCATACACATAGATGCATACTCAGTCATGAAGATTTTATGACACATCCACTGCCTCTAATAAAGAACTGTTGGTAAACACCCTCCTTGAATTTAGATGACATTGCTAAATGTCATCAGAAATAACTTTAGTTTTTAGTTGTCTGGAGGATTATGAAGGTCAGTGCTTTTAAATCCACATTCCCTAGGTAGAGCCTTTGCCATTCTGTGGGTGGTGTTCCTTATAGAGTATAGCCTATAAAAAGTCACATTCCAAAGTGTAAGACCTAAAAGTAAATGGGGCTCACTAGACCAGTGATTCTCATAGGGGCTCTCAACCCTCCTTAAGTAGAGGCGTTTCAAATGCCTGGGATTGTGGGGTAGATATTTTGAAAAATAAACATAAAAGCTACATGTGATCCTGATAAAGCTTTCTAAGAGTAAGTTTCCATCCCCATTCCAAGGCTCCTAAACATAATTGATTTAGTCCATGCTTGTGCATTAGTAGTAAGAAGCAGGCACAGAGAAGGAAGTAACTTGTTCAAGGTGACACATTTCCTGTGCATTTCTCCCCATATGCCTTGCTGCTCTTGCCTTTCACATGAGAGCCCACAAACCACTTTCTTCTGATGTGTCCAAAGGTCAGTTCATGCTAAGATCAAGCTTGGTGTTTGGGCTGGATAAAGTGAAGGAATTAGACATTATTTTAGGAAAAACTGATTCATTGGAGCAGAATGGAAAATGTGCAATTGATACCAATCAATGAGCCTGTGCTCAGCTAAGATGCGTAAATAAGAAAAAGGCATAAAAAAGTTAAAATGATCATTCAAGCCACTGCTTTCTCTTTGACCTCAACCATTTGAACACTCAGTGGAACAAAATGTTGGTTTTCCAAATAAGCAAAAAGAGGGCAGGAGTGTTAATTTCCAGTTTCCGGGAAAGTATGCTTAAAATGGGATGGATTTGTAAACTCCCAACAATTTCTCTGTCTCCCCGCCCCCCCCCCCACACTTAATTTTGACTTCTCTATTGCTGAAATGCCAGTCTTTTTTTATTTCATTTATTATCAGTAAGACTTCTACCACTCCTATCAATAAACCCAGGTGGAAAAGAGCCTATCACTACAGAGCACAGCCAACTCTGGACCAGGGACTTGTGACTGTGGGTAGCAGCAGCCCCAGAACAGTCTGCCAGGGACATCCTGGAACTCATTGGCATGAGCCATCATACCTGGCAGAAGAGTGGACTGGGGAGAGAGTTGGAGCATCTGAGACACTTGGCCTATAGTGGGTTTTAGGATGGGGAGTTGGGCATTGCATGGGGAACAGCCAAGAAATTTCCGAAACCATCTGGCTCCTTTGATGATTCTTGCCCTACTAAAAATGTAGTAGACTTAGGAGTTTTATTCTCATTCCACAAATGCACAAAATGAGATGCTGATAAATGAAGTGTCTTGCCTGTGCTTATAAAAGTAGTTCCTATCAGAGCTCATTCAAGAGTCTTGAGGACTCTGGACCCTTATCTCACAATCCTGTCCACACTGTATCAGTGTTCTCACTTTCTTTTATGTTCCCACTAGTAGATATTTCCTAAATATTTCTAGATGCCTGGCATCATGCTAGAGGCAATGCCATGTAATCACTGTTACAACATTAATTCTAATCTAACAGGAGCTTATCCTAATATATACTTTTAGTACATTTTCAATTTCAAAGGTGACATGCCACATTGGAAAATAGCAAGAACGAGAAACATTTAAAATAATCTCAGCCTGCTAATACAACTGCTATAATCATTTTGGTCTATGACTTTCTGGTCATTTTTCTCAAACATTTAGCTTTTTGAATAAATCTAGTGAAACCATATTGAACATACAATTTCATTTCTTGCTGTTTTCACATTGCTTTTTGTTACTAGTAGTTTCTCTTATAGTCACTTTAATGTTGGTAGGATATTTGCAAAAGACGTAATCAAAACACATTTACTAACCATAGTATTAAAGCATTTTATTATATTAATTCAGTAAATAGCTGTTAAGTGCCTTGTGCCCAGGCTCTACTGGCAGCCACTGCTCCGGTCACAGTCAACCTGATGCTGAGGACCATGCTAGTGAGAATCCCACTCGAGTTAGTTGGAGTCCAAGAGCTCCTTTCCCCTTGCCCCCAGCCCCAGCTTGGGTGAGCCACCTGGTGGCATAAACCGCATCCAGGATGACTGGGGCACATGGCACAGAGGTCATCCTAGGTCCTTTTATCATTCCCTTCCCTAGTTCATCCTCCTGACTGTTTTAATCACACCCTATTCATACCATTGGCAAGGGAGAGACTGCTGCCCGAGGGCTTGGGGATAGACATAATACTTGATACAGACAGCTGAGATCCACAGCAGTTTTCGGCCACTAATCCTCGCAGCCCAGGGATAGGACACTGCAGTGGTCAGGACCCCACAGGGGCTGCGCTCAAAAACAGGAGGAACAACCAGGGACTGTGGGGTGCAGCCTCTCAAGTACCAAAAGGGTGGGGTTACTGTGGGAGGATGTGATTGACTTATTTGACTAATTTTGAGTTGGTACAGGTCTGAGATCTACCATTCAGGGATAAGAGGTTTGGTAAAGAGGATTGTTGGTGAGGGAGACTTACCTGTAGGAGCAGAGTGGGAGGAGGACTTGCTGTCAGGCCATTGGAAGTGCTCCTGGTTTTATCACATGCCCACACAGCACCTAATATTGGGCCTTAATTTTAGATCTTATGTCACAAGGACAAAAACTGCTTCCCTTCCCTCCAGATCCTCCATTGTCTCTAAATTTTCTTCCCCTTGTTATTCTAAAAAAAATACTCTGATCTTTGCTGATTTCTTTGAGAGGGTGTATACTGTTGGTTAATAGTAAACACTTTAAAGACAGTGAAGGTCAATACCATGGTTACCTTTGTGCTAGCAGAACAGTATTAAGCAAATGACTTCCCCTCTCTGTGTTTTGATTTCTACATTTCTAAAATGGAGCTGATTATGTTAAAAATCATGTTGAGAAGTAAATTAATACTAATTCCCCTGCTATTTAAATGTAGAGGTTTATAATCTGAAATAGCATAAAGTGAAGAAGTAGTTGCCATTAATTTATATGGAAAAAAAAATTAAGGCACCTTCCCCCTCACCCCCATAACCTCCCAAGTCATACATGCCAAGTAACACATTTAGCCTAAAATCATAGTAACACATAGTAGAGCTGGAGTGATCGCTACATGCATACTCATATATACATAGCAGTTCTGGAGGAAGGAGCCTGCCTGTAGGAGCCAATCTTGCTTCTCACTGTGTATGCTGCCTCTCCAAGGGCTGCTGCAAAACAAATCCTGAATGTGATTTCCTCCTTTTGCCTTTGTCACAAATGCGTAAATACTCTTCAGACTTCTTTTGGTTAGCAAAAACAGATACTAATGTTTGTCTTTTGCAAAAGGAAGTGGCATAACTTGAACCTTTGAAAAGCAGGGGATATGGGTATATGTAAAGCATTTAGAAGAGTGCCTTGTCACATGCTGTGTGAGTGCTAATATTATCTTTACTTGGGTTCAGTTTCTAAGTTTAGTTGGATCAATAGTAATACTGATAAGTCAAGTGGGTTATATTTCTTGAATTATTCTGCCCTTTCAGCTCTTCTTGCTATTATTTTTCTCCAGGCTAAAGGTACATAGACTCATTTCCAGAAAAGGCTCTGTCCATTCATTTGTTCATTCATACATTCATTCAACAAATATTTAAGAGCTTCAGCTGTATATTAACTAGCACTGTTTCACGCGGTGGAATCTGTGGAAGAACAAGACAGACAAACATCCAGAAGCTGAGGTTAATATCCTATTATGAGGGTAGCCAGGGGCAGAAAATAGGCAAGTAAATAAACAGAAAGATAATAATGATTGGCAATATGCTCTGAAGGAAGAAAGAGAAATGAAAAGGAGGCCATCTGAGGCTTTTCTTTGTCACTCATGCTTAGCATACTCTTGACCTTGGGTCTCTCTGAGCAGTCATTGTACATCAACATCAATTTGGCGCTTTGAGGGTTCCATTTGTAACTGAGTGGCTGAAGAACTATTTGTCACTGACATAGGTAAAGTACCTGAAATATTTTCTCAGTTTTCATCATTATAATTTAAATTGACTCTTTCATCCAAAATCATTTTATCTTAGCAGGGTCACTACTGAAATAATAAAAAAAAAAATAGGGGGAAAAAAAAAGCCTGTTCTGTTTTTAGGCTTGTCCTTTTTTTCAACTTTATTTTCCTTGTATAGTTTTTGTTCCCCTTCTAGCTAGTAATGAAATGTACTTGCAGGAAAGGTCAGGGAGGGCTCCAGCAATCTTTGTTGCTCTGAGTACTGTCCATAGGGCCAGTGTCAAATGAGTTCTGTGGAGTCTGCTGAGAAAATCTCTGGGAACCAGGTGTCTGGGTCACACCTCTCCTGAGGGGTAAGATCAAGACAGCAGAATAACTCCAGGCTCATGGGCCTGGGCCCCTCTCAGGAAACTGAATACATAGGTGGAGTGAGCTGAATGATAAATCCTACTGTGTGTGAATTTGTTGCTAGATCTCTGCTGGTATTCTCTACAAGTCTACAAAACTTTAGATGGAGAAGGACAGGTAGCAGATTCAGGGTTATGTTTTCATAGAAAGCTTTCAGTGAAGCAGAATGGAATCTGGATTCCGAGAGCACTTGTCCTCTCAACAGCTTCCTTGAACTAGCACATCCTGACCTCATAGACATATATCTCTTTATGTCGTTATAGTTATATGCAACAAATTCCTCCCATCCATGACCATGAACTAACTCCATCTGCAGGACAAAAATGGCAACATCTTTATGTTTTGTGTTTTTTAAAATATCTTGGAAAGTACCTGTAAAATATGGTGCTCTCATATGTCTGCTAATGATAATGATGCCTTGGCAGGCATTATAAGATTAGAGAAATATTAAACAATAGCAAACATCAGAAGAAGTCTTCTCTAACTTATTTTGGAGTCAGGTGGGGCCATTGTAAAATCTCAGTCTTTATGGGAAACCTAAGAGGAGTAAGAGAGTCCATAGGCAGGTATTGGGGACAGTTCATACCTAGAGGATATTGACTATGAGTGTGGCCTTCAGAAGCTTCAGACACAATCTCTTCATAGTAAAGCTGATGAGAAAAGTCCTGTCTAGGCAATTGTAATGGATAACACAGGCAATGTATAAATTTTCACTCAGCTGTATAGTATTAAAGTCAGGAATGGCAGGAAACTGGTGATCTAGGACAGATAGGAAGGTCCTTTGCAGGAAGCTAGAATGATCTTGGGATCCAAGGGTTAGGGGTGTCTACATTGATGAATTCTTTATCCCCCATTTTAGAGTGAATCTGCTTCTAGTTCTTTAAGCCTCAGAATTTCCCAGAAGAAATTAGATGATCTACTGAGTAGCCCAAATCTAATAAAATATAGCTATTAAATTCCACTCCTTCCTCACTCTCCTCTAAGTATCTTGTAGTAGGCCTCCCATTTCTCAAAACCTCAGCTCCTGATATTCTCCCTTTAGAAATCCTGTCTTCCAACACTCTGCCTAATGCTTTGCATAATGGCATTTTTTTCTGGTAAATAAAGTCAATCCTTGCATCAACCTCACAAAAGTAAACAATCTTCAAAAGTAAATTCTACCCAACCAAAATTTATCAAGTACCCATGGTTTCTCTATGTCTATATAACTCAGATGAAACCGTGAATCATTTCCTGCCCTCAAACAAGTTTACCTTCTAGAGTAGGAGAAAAAAAACAGGTATGTTGCAAGATAGAATGTGAGAGAAGACAAAATAAAGAAGAATGAGATTAACCCAGTGGGTATAGCCTTCATGAAGGTGGTAAAATTGGAGCTAGTCCATAAGGGGCTAATGAAATTCTCAAATATGGAAATGCAGGGTGAGACAGGCGTGGAGTTAGATAATCCATGCAGAAGGCATGTTTGACCAGAGACAGAGGTGATAGAAGTAGCTATAGTGAGGTTCAGCCGAAGCCCAGAGATGTGAATGAGGGTCACGGCAGTTAAAACTGGAAGGATGTATGGAGTTTGGAATATGCGGCTGAGAAGCTGGGCCATGTTCTTGAGACAGGGAAGATGCTGGTAGAAATTTGAGCAGAAAATAGCTTTGAACTTTAGGCTGGTTATTCTAAAGCTCCCCATGTGTGGGGCTTGTGTGTGGAACACAGGGGTGGGGTTTTGAGTTGAGGCTGGGAGGTGAGCAAAATGGGGATGACAGGTATAGCAATCTGGGTGGGCATGAATGAAGGCTGGAAGTAGGGTAGTGGGCTGGTCTGTCAGGGAACAGGTGTGAGAAAAGAATGGCCAGGAGACCTTTTTCTTGTCTTATCTCCTCCCCAGATAAGAAAACACTGCTCTTCAGCAGTCATTGCAGGATTGCAAGAATCTCAGTTTTAGCCACAAAGAGAATGCCGCTCCTCAGATTTGGCAATGAGAGCAGGAATCTACTTCGCTGGACAGTTGTTCCATTGATTCAAAGGTCTTGGGGAGTATTACTCTGAGCTTGAACCCAGGCTTCCTGCCGTGACTCAGTTCTGGTGTACCTCCTCTAGATGGCACCACCCCCTCACCCCAGCATGAGTGGTCAGAGGCTCATTACATGGCCTGCAACAGCCCCTGCAGTTGTGAGGGATAGGAGAGTCTACCAATTTTATCTTGAGCACATTACAGTCTCTACTGACAGATTCCATTCAAGTTAAAATGAGTGGCTGGAAGCAACTCATACATAATTTCCCTGTATTTAGTGACTTCCTACACCATGGGGTCTGCGTGATTTCTGTTCATTTAATTAAAGGTTATATTGGCAAATTGTTATCCTTGGGAGTGTGGGTGTGCAGAGAGTGCATTTGGAATACATTACAGGGTAATTCCCTTTGCCCTTTATTGCCTCTGCAGGCCATGGGAAATTGAATCGCAAATAACACATTTTAGAAACAGGCGGAGAGACTGAGGCCTGTGCTTCCTTTAATAAGAAAGTGAGCTCCTGTATGTAAACGGCCCTCTGGTTATACAGGCCTGTCTGATGGGGCAGAGCTGAATCACCAAGGGGAGTGATTTCTCCACCCACCCCCCACCACCACCCCTGCCTCCACAATGAGTTCAGCAGCCTTCACTCCTGTTGGGAGTGTAAGAATTCAGTAGCTGGTTCTGCCTTTGAAATGTCCAGAGGGCTCATTACTGTTGATGGGTGTGTCTTCTGAGCTCCGGCTAGAGAGGCGCCCCACTTACATGCTGAATGGAGGAAAGTCAGCCCTTGGGAATTTCCTTTTCTAATCTCCCTCTCCAGAGGTGGCTGCAACTCCTGGAGTTCTTGTGTGTAAGGAAGCCCCAACAGGTGGACACTGTTATGGCAACACTGTCCCCTCTCAGAGCAGGTCACCAAAGTCTGTAAAGTTCAGCCAATGCAAAAATCGTTAAGTGTTGGGAAGGGGCGGGTGTGGACTAAAGGTGAGGAGTGAGCATGCAGATGACAAGACTACTTAGAACACTCACCTCCATCCACATGGGCAAGGGCTGTGATCGTGAGTGGATACGGTTGCCTCTAGTCTAGAATGCCTTTGTTCCTGAGGTTGAAGGACTGGGTGTTACAGTGTAGGGTGAGGGACACCATAATATCCTCTCCGTTGGTGAGCAGGAGAGAAGAGGTGTATGGCTCTTAAGCTTGTTAGTTGTGGGGATTGGTGATTCTGTGGAAGGAAGGGGTGACGGCAAACAGGTATTTATATTGTCTAGTTATATTAACTGTATTGTTGTACATCTTCTCCTTGAGAAGATAACACTGAAGCAGAGTTTTGAGGCAGTGAGGGAGTGAGTGATGAAGACATGTAGGGGAAAGCTGTTCCAGGCAGAGAGTACCCACAGGATTCTGGTTCTTCCTAGAGCAGGAGTGGGCCCGGTGTTAGAGAGTAGAAGTCTTGCCTGCAGCAGAGCAGGCAAGGAGGAGAGATCAGAGATGTGGGGTTGCAACAGATTACAAAATGCATTGTTGGACACTGTAAGGACTTTGACTTTTACCCTAAGACTAAGAACTGTTGTGGTTGTTGAGTAGTGGAGTGATATGAGGCGGATGTGAAGCTAGATAGTCCAATAACATGAAGTAAAATGCAGGGACCCAAATTTGTGAAGGAAGCGTGGAGAAGGGGTACCTATCCCTGGGGAGGAAGGGAAGATGGAAGGCTTCCTGGAAGAGGTGTCTGATTTGTCCTAAGTCGTCAATGATGACAATCCCTGACCTCCTAGACATACCCTCATCCCCACTTTCTTTAGAGTCCTTGTCACCAAAGTAGCAGGGAATTTCTTTTTCTCTTCTGGATTTTTAGCTACTGTGTAGGGGCCTGCTTGCTTATGATTTGTGGGAGGACTATGCCTAACCCCTTTGCTTGAGACTCAGTCCATTGTTGATCCTTGGGGCACTATCCCTGGCTTGTAATCCAGTTCCTATCCACTGCTTCCTGGCAGATCAGCACCTGTGCTGGCATCTCACCTTGCCTGATTCCCTTACATGCTGATGTTTTATTTATTTATTTATTTCCCTAGCTGCTGGTGTTTCCAGAAATCACTCTCAAAATACTAGCTGAATATAGCCTAAAGGAAGAGATGCCAGAAGCTTCAGAGACTATTCATGACAAGGAATATACCTTTTATGAAAATAGTTCAGGAGAAACAAATGCTGAGGAGGGGAAAGATTGTGATTTCCCCTTACTACATTGTAATTTTAAAAAGTCTAGCCTTCAGTAGGAAATTTTGAGTCATGAAAAGAAAGAATAAAAAGACAACAACCCAAATGTGAGGCTATCAACTCAAAAAAAAAAAAAAGATTGTCTGGTAAGCCCATGTCTGCACTTCTTTAGGGGCAGTTTCTGCTAATGCTTTATTGAGATCTGCTATTCGAGAACGGTGAGACTGTGGAGAGACAAAAGTGAGGAAGGAAAAGGTTGCAAAGTAAAAGCTAGGATGTCTGTTATCAGGCTGGCCATAGCATCACAAGAAAATATGACGGTTGATATGTTCTTGGTCACATGGACAGGCCAAATAGAACTACTTTGCTTTGGAATTGTCAGGGTGGAAGAAGGGAGAAGAATTTTTACTTGATACTTTTCTGTCCCCTATTATTCATTGGTAAAGTTCAACCTACGAGGATCCCTCCTTCCCTCCCTCCCTCTCTTTTCTCTGAGATCTAGTCTACTGATATAAGGATCCCAAAGTGACTTGTTATATCCTGGATCCAAGCTCAGTGGGACCCTTACTGTGTCTCTGGTGGGTGTGGTCTCTCCTGGGACTTGGTGGAGCTTCAGTATGTGGGGTCCAGACTCACAAAATCCACACATGGGTCATGGGACTGCTGGTAAGGAGGTTTCTCCTGTGTATAATCACTTGGTGCCTGGATCAGTTTATTATAACTACTGGGAATACAGTGGCACATATCAGTCATTGGTTCAATACTGACACCACCTCTTGAAAAACAACATTAAGCCCTGCGAGGGATTTTCTATGAATTCGTACATTAATTGAGCTTTCAACAGTCTACTCAGACACTATGTCAGACTGACTGCCTCTGGAGATGGTAAAGATTAGTTAACCCTGGTCACTGTTTTGCTTCTTTGCTATGTGTTAGGTCCTCTGGTTTAGAGATAATGATACCTGAGTGGCCATCAGTAGACCAGGCATTTTATAAACCTTTTCTTAGGATTTTTGATGGAGGTATTGCAGGCAGAGTCGGGAAACCCATATTTGTAGTATGTTGACTACATATCTGTAGTATGTTTACTGAAAGTGAACTGATGTACTGAAATAGGGGCGGACAGGCACAGATGCCCAGGCTCTGAGGCAGGAGCCACCAAAAAACCCCAAAAGGCCAGATACAACAAAGGACAGCGCCTGATGAGAGGACAGGTCATGTCTGTGGGTTCTCACCGCACGCACAATTGCAAGAGACTTCAGGCTACAGGAACAACAAACATGGGGTTTATTTAACAAATGGGGGAAACAGCTTACTGCATCCTCAAGTGGCGGCCACCTCACCCAGAACGCATCGGGGACGGCAGCTCTTTGGGAGGTGTTGGGTTAGACCAACAAACAGGCCTCTGAGACACCAGGCCCTGGGCCCCTGGGGCCCCTTTCAGGCTACGTCACAGACAGGACCAGAGGCCCAGTCTCTGCAGAGTCTTTCAGCTTCTCTTCCTCCTCGGAGGGCGGCTGCTGGACGCTTCTTTTCTTCTTTCTTCCTCGGAGGCCAGGAACGGACGTCTTTCTTCTCTCTTCGGAGTCTGGAACCATCATCTTTCTTCTCCTGGGGGCTGTTGTCGTCTCGTTGTCTTCTCCTGTTCTTCTCTTCTCTTTTCCCCCTCCTTCAGGTCCCTCCAGTCTGGCTTATATCCTCTTCCAAAGTACCATCCACAAGTCTGATTGGACTGTTTTTCAATCCTGGAGCTGATTGGACTTAACCATCAGCTCCTAGCACCTGATTGGTCCGTTCAAAACGGCAGTTACTAGGTAGGAACAACTGCCATAACTGACTTATGGTGGAGCAGCAGGCCTACCCATCAGCTCCTAGCACCTGATTCATCAGTCAAAATGGCAGTTACTGGGCAGGAGCAACTGCCACAACTGCTCTGGAGCAGCGGGGTAAGAGGCCCCACCGCTCCTGCAGGCTCCCACTGCTAAGGCAGCTTGGTTCCGGTAACAACACCTTTGGACTTGAAAGGGGCTGAGTGAAAACAACTGTCCTCTGCAAAGCTCTTTCCAAGGAATCATGTGATACTGGGAATCAGCATCACTCTGTGTTCCCTAAAAATTGGGCAATCCACTATGGCAGACGCCTTGGTGAGAAAGAGCCCATGTTGTTGGGCATCTGCATATCCTCCATCTCTGAACAAGCCCTAGAGAAGCTAACAAACAATATTTAGGCCAAACTGGTTCTTGAAAACTTTCTCTGGATTGGATTTTTTTCTTGTGGGCATGAATGTAAGATACAAAATCTTTCAAACTTTTGAGCACTTCTGTTGGTCTGTCCAGATTTCCTTTATATTTCTAGGCTTATACATCCCACCTGCTGATCTATGAGCCAAGCAATCATGTCTAGAAATTTATGTTTGTACTGCAGGCCCCACAAAGCAGTGACTGAGGGCATGCTGCACCTTTGCCTTCTGAGAGCCTCTCTTGAGTGGATTGCAAATGCAGTGCTGCATTTCCATTGTCAGCATTTTCTACAGCTCACCTATGAACCAGGCTGAGTCCATCCTCCATTGTTTGGTCATAGAGCACCCCCCATGGGCCAAGGATATGGATTGAAAAGAGCTATTGGCACCACAGAGTAAGTGGTATAGGGTGGTCACATGTCCATGAAATTTGCCTTTTACGCAGCTTATCTGTGCTTGCTGGATCTGCTTGGGTCTGGTGCCACATGATCCACATAGGGTATGGTTTGTCCTATAGCTCTATGGTGATAGTAACATGAAGCCTGTGGTAGACAGCTCGGGTCATGTGTTCACTAGTTATTGTAAGGGCATGTGTTAGCTTTTGCTAGGACTCAGTAGCCCACTGAAGCCTTTTTTCAGAATCCTTTAGAGAACGTGGTCTTGAGCACTAACTCTTGAGGTCTGATTGCAGATCTTGTACTGAAACTGGCTCCCACTTATCCACCATGGATCCTTCCTCTACCACCCAGTTTGGTCTTCAAGTGGAGGGGAAGCTTATGCTGCATTCTGAGCCTGTGGCAGGGCCATCTCTTCCTCTGGCTTCTGAGTCACCAGATAAATACATTTGAGTTTTTCTAAGGTGTTAAGTGCTGCCTTAAATCCAAAGAATTCCAACAAGTATTGTACTACTTTCATAGAAGTAGATTTACCAGGTGCACCAATTTCTCCTTTACTTCAGAGAGATGTGTGGAGATGCCTCAGCACTGGAGGCTCTAGAAATGTCATGGATTTGTCAGGCCCAAGCCTACATGGGGTTTATCTTCCATCTACCACTATGTTGATGGAAGACATGCTTAAAGTGAACTGACCTGTATCTGAGAAATAGATGAAAGGACTGTGATATTTTCCATTGTGGTTGATGTCATCCTTTTCACCAGCTCCTTTGTGTATGACTGTGTGTGTGTGTGTGTGTGTGTGTGTGTGTGTGTGTGTGTTCATTTTTTATTCTCTCCATCAGACTACATCCTGGTCAAATGCTCAGCATACCTATTAAAATAATTATCTATTACCCATCACCAGATTGCTGTGGGTCGGGGCATCCCAAATGCTGCTCCTACCTTGCTGCATTTATAAGTGTGGCTAACTTGCCTGTGGTTGTCAAATGCTGCTTTCTTTTAAGATGAGTTAGTCTTAATACTTTTAGGGCAAGCCTTACCATGGCAATTGGCTGCTTTAATTTTCTTTTTGCAGGACCTCTAGTGCCTTCTAAAATAACCATTTCACACTACTATTTTTATAGTTACCTATCCCATCAATCAAATGATACAGTTGTTTAACATTCCAAAGTCTTGCATGTTGCCTGTACTTCATCTCAGTCAACTGCATTTGCAAGCTGTATTCATTGTGATGCCACCAAAATCCAGAAATATTACCATCCCAGTTCTCACCAGCAGTGGGGTCATTTTTTTTTTCTCCAGGAATTTAAAAGGAAATTTGTTTTTTGAGGTGAACAGGAGGTAAGAAATATAAAAATCAAAAGTTTATCTGGCTTCATTTGACTTTTCTTTCTCTTATGATCAAATGGGAATTGGTTTTGATTTGTACGGCTTGTAAGGGTCACAATCTGTTCACGAGTTCTATATACGAAGGGACACTATTGCGCAGGTTCCTTAAGAGACCCTCTGGAAGAACTCTTAGCAGACAGGAGTATTGCTCCTGGCTGTCTGTTTCTTGTCCTTCTGCTTCATGTTGACAATAATAGAGTCATTGCAGATGACAGGAACTCTGCAATCAGAAAAGAGGCTCTGTCTACCCAATTTGTCATCTCAGCTCTGGTCCAGGTCCTTCATTATTTTATTCATGGCCCAAGTGTCTCTTTTATTTTCCTCACATCCAGGGAACTGCTTTTCCATGAGTACTCTCAGGTCCTTCTTTTATAAGTAACTTCTACCCCCAATAAATTTGTGAAATGTGAATGTCACGGTTTCTATGGCATTTGAGAGGGCATTTGGTGAGATCTGTTGAATCCATAACCAGGAGGCACAAGGGGCACTCTTCAGCTGGGAAGCACAGCTGGTTGGGGTCCTTTTTTCCCCCAGACAGGTGGATATCAAAAAGTGCGATAAGTAAGATAATACCCTAATTGCAAGCCAACAGCTTAGGCTGCCAGTTTCATGAATGCTGGTAGATGACAAAGTCCTTTTTCTCCAAACCTGTGGAGCCATGTGGTTTGTCAGAGCCTGTGGGGAATTATCTCCCAACAGGGGACATCCTTCTCCAAAGTCTAAGATCTCAGGACTTACAGCGTCAGATTTTTCTCAATTTCTCTAGAATACAATGCCTGAGGCAAAGTTCATGACTTTGTCTTATTGAGGAATGTAATTCCAGAGCACCGAGAATATGGGGGTATAGAAGGGTTGGAGGAGGAGCATAGAATTCTTCAACAAGCTAGCCACAATACACAAATGTGGAGGAGTCATTTCTTGTCAGCTGTGAGAGACAGGCCTTTATGCCTTAGAAGAGTCCTGTGTGAGGAGGAGGGAGAGGACAAATCTGTCACTTCCATTCCACAGAGGTGCTCCCTAGCCTCCCCTTCCTTAGTGTTACTGCCAGGCTCTCCAGCAGCCCCTAGGGAAGCAGATTCAATGCCTCACATCTGGTTCTGGTAGGGAAAACTACAGCCTCAGTGTCCCCTTTTCCTCCTGTTCTGATTCTCAAGACATTTCATATCAGTTTCTTGTGGACACAGTAGGAATATTAATACCTGCGTTGATTATTTTGTAAGATTGTTGTAAGAGAAAACAATTTTCAAGAAGCATATGTGCTAAAGAAATTTAGTTACTGCTTATTCAAAGATTTCATAAACTGAGCCTGAGGAGAAAGATGGAGAATGTGAGCAGAATTTTACAGTACAGGTTGCACATACATAGATGAGGGCATTGGGAAGGGCTTCTCAGGCAGAGTATTTAAGAGGAGCAAAGGACAGAGATAGAAATGGCATAAAACAGGGTTGGCAAACTATGGCCCAGGGACCCAATCGGCCCTTCTACCTTTTTTGTAATAAAGTTTTACTGGAATATAGCCACCTTCATTTGTTTATGAATGTCTGGCTATTTTTCTACTACAGTGACAGAATTGAGTAATTTCAGCAAAGAACACATTGCCTGTACAACAAAAAATATTTATTGTCTGACCCTTTGCAGATCCCTGATGTAATATGAAGAGAAACCCAAGTATAGTGAGAGAGGGGGGAGGATTGGGGGAGAAGAGCGCACAGGGGACTGTGGTGATGGTTCACGGGTGAATTGGTGGTGGGAAATCTACGGGGAATATACAGGAATGTAAAAGACATAAATAAAAATAACAATTGGAAAAAAATTATGATATTTAAAAGAAAGAAAAAAAAAAGAAACCCAAGTACAAGTAATTAATAAATGTGAGTTGCTTTTCTTATTTCATCCTCACTCTTTGTCTCACTCTTTGTCTCACTCTGAACTGATTGCATGATAGATGCTTAATAAATAACTGGTTAGTGTTGTCCTTTAGAAAAGTTTGATACCATGATTTAACAAATAGTTAATCCTTTACAAGTTTACAAACTTTTAAGTTTACAAACTTTTAAGTTTTGGTTACAGACTTAAGACTGTAACACATGAGGAGTGGGGAGGCAGTTTATTCTATTCCCTTTGTACTAACCATACAAATAATTGAGGCACTATCTCACACATAATTGGGAATGAGATCAGATATTTGAAATCAGACTGTTTAGAAAATTTGAATTCATTTGGGTTCAGCTGTACAGTGATTTTTTAAAAAATGCAAATTGCTGAAAAGAAGACTTTCCACAGGCACAATAACAGGTCAGAATTATTTTCTAGATTCCTTGAGGTGGAGGAATCATATCTTATATGACTTGGAATTGCCATACCTGACAAAATACCTAGCAAATAGAAGGAATTTAATAAGACTTGCTGAATCAATGAAACATCTGGAATAATGCATGGCTCAGGGTGGGTTCTGGGTAGTAGTTACTGAATTATCCAGCAAAATTATACATTCATTCAAATGAATGAGAATTTTCAGGTCACAGAGCACACAGTCCATTGCCAGACCCAGGCTGAAGCTCTCTGTAGGGTATGAACCGATAATTTAAAATCTACATCTAATTTATTTGTCAGAATGTTGTATAACCATTGGTTGGCCTCAAATGCTGGATGAGCTACCCAATCAATGCTATCTAACAAGAACAGCTACATGGCAAAGATGGAGAGTTCACTTGGGAAGCCCCTCATGGCTACGCTGCTTTAAGGCCAATTAACTAGTAGCTGACATCTCCCACTAAATCTAAATGAAATGCATTCTTGTGAATTCTAATTTCAAGTGAGTTTAATTGAACTTGAGAGGGAAGCTACTGTTTAGTGAGTAAAATGGAAATGAAGTAGTTGAATATTTTTCCAGAATTCTGTTTGAAATGTGCTTCATCAAATGTTGTTTCAGAACCCAAGTGACCAGCTGCACATGGTTAATATTTGGAAAGGAAGAAGTATTTAAATGTCATCTTGTAACCACTGAGAGGGTAAATGCAGTAGCCGGCTGTTCAATTACTACATTTGGACTAACTTGGCATTCAATTAAAAAAATTTTTTTTTAAGTCATAAGTGAAATAATGTGAAGAGAATTAGGGTGAGTCTGGGTGATAAAAAACAAAAACTAAAATCTTTCCCCATTCTCATCTCCTGCTCTCTCCCAACAAACACGCAAAAAGGGAAGTGCTGGTGATATGAAACTGTAGACATTTTGAGGGCTTAACCAACTGATTACACATTAACCCTTTGCACTCTAGCAGTGCCGCTCTGGCCCCGGCAGTTTAATACGTCCACTCAAGTGTTGCAGCTAGGGCGCCCTAGCAGTTTGGAAGTCAATATGTTTATTTCCGATGCGTGATAAGATATTCTTATCACAATTACTTTCATGGACCAGGCTCAGCCTGCATCCTTAGCCAATTCTTAGCTTAGATTAGTTAATCTCAGTTCAGCATTGTGATACATGTCCTGACAAACCGAGGCTGCATCTTGGTGATTGTTTGACTAAATATCACACAAAAATTAATTACAGAGTGTAATATTTAACAGATTTTGTTGTATTCAATGTAAAAATAAATAAATTGGTGAAATTTTATTATTTGTATACATTTGTTTGAGTATAATATGATTTCAAAGTATCTGTAAAGCGCTTCCCTTATATAGCTGAAATCGTCTCGAGTGGCTGGTTCACCCACGCGAAAAAAGCCTCTAGTGCAAAGGGTTAAAATATTGGGTCCTTTATCCCATAACTGTTTATTAAAGGCCTACAATGTTCTAGGCACTGTGGGAGATAAATGATTGCAAGGGCTGCAGTCTATGGTCTGAAGGAGATTTCCTTTTAGTCCGTAAGATGAGACCAGAGAGTGAAATCATTATAATAAAGTCCATGTGAAACAACCATAATAGCCAGCACTGCATGCTGAAGGAATGTGAAAATAAGGACTCCTCTTTGGGGAGATGGTATTTGAGCTGTAAATATTTTCAGAAAGAAAAGAAAGCAAGGAACATGTTGGGAAGATAATGAGGCATTGAATTAGGCAGATGTGGAAAAATTTGTGGAGTGAGATGATAGTATGAAATAAATGAAAGTGGTGTAATCTTAAGTAGCCTTAAGAAGGAAAGGAGTTGGACCAGAGGTAAGAAATAAAAATTTAAATGTAAAATTCAGCATCACTAATCATTGGAGAAATGTAACTCAAAGCCACATTAACACACATTAGGATGACTGTTCTCCAAACAACAGAAAATAACAAGGGTTAGAGAAGATATGGAGAAATTGGAGCCCTTGTATATTGTTGGTGGTAAAGTGAAATAGTGCAGCCATTATGAAAACAGAATGGAGATTTTACCAAAAAAGTAAAAATAGAATTACCATTTGATCCACCATTTCCACTTCTGGGTATATAGCCAACAGAATTGAAGCCATAACCTCAAAGAAATATTTATACATATTGTTCACAATAGCCAAGAGGGGCAAAAAACCCAAATGTCCACTGATGGCTGAATGGATAAGACCTGGTAGAGATATGCGAGTATTATTTAACTTTAAAAGGCACATGCTACATCATGGATAAACCTGGAGGGCATTATGATGAGTGAAATAATCCAGTCACAAAAGAAAAATGCTCTGTGATTCCACTTATATCTCAAATAGTCCAATTACTAGTAACAGAATGCAGAATGATTTTTTTAGGGATGGAGTAAAGGGGGAAAAAGGGAGTTGTTTAATAGGTATAAAATTTCAGATTTGGAAGGCAAAACATTTCTGGAAATTAGTTTCACAACAATGTGACTTACTTGACATTACTGACCTGTAGATTTAAACATGGATAAAATGGTAAATTTTATATTATGTATTTTTTACTAAAGTGAAAAAAAATAGATATAGCAATGTGGTGAGTTAGGTTGGAGTTGGAAAGGAGAGAAAACAAGAAATTGGAGTCCTGGAGAGAAGGGCTAGGGAAGGGACAGGAAGCAGGGAGAGGAGTTAGCAAGGAAGAGTCAGCAAGATTTGGTACGTGCTGGGGACAGGGGAAGCAGGGGCAGATATGTCTAGGGGGTCCCCAACATGTGCTAATGAGAAAATGATGGAGCCTTTTCTGGAAATAGTGACTTATGTGGGGAGGTGAGAGATTGGATTTTGGACTGATTGTGATTACAGCTATAGTTCTGGAGCTGGTCTGATTACACTGTTTTAGTAACCGTTAGAAGTTCTTATGTTTTTTCATGTATCCGTTGGCCATTTGCTTTTCTTCTTTAGAGAAGTGCACGTCTCCAAAGAAGAAAAGCAAATGGCCAACGGATACATGAAAAAATGCTTAACATCACTTATAATCAAGGAAATGCAAATCAAAACCACTATGAGATACCACCTCACACCTGAGAGGATGGCACACATTAAAAATACAGGCAACAACAAATGCTGGAAAGGATGTGGAGAAAAAGGAACTCTTCTGCACTGCTGGTGGGAATGTGAACTGGTCCAGCCACTATGGAAAGCTGTATGGCGATTCCTCAAACTGCTAAACATGGAGCTTCCATACGACCCAGCAATCCCACTTTTGGGAATTTACCCAAAAGACACAAAAACACTAATCCGAAAGGATACATGCACCCGCATGTTCATTGCGGTACTGTTCACAATAGCAAAGGTATGGAAGCAACCCAGATGTCCAAAAATAGATGATTGGATCCAGAAGATGTGGTACATATACACAATGGAATACTATTCATCATGGAAAGAAGATAAACACATGCAATTTGCAGCGACATGGATGGAATTAGAGGGGATCATACTCAGTGAAACAAGCCAGAAAGAAAGAGAAAAATATCGAATGGTTTCACTTACAACAGGACTATAAGGAA